>MJEU01000098.1:0-68400 GCA_001748505.1 Sporisorium iseilematis-ciliati | reverse complement strand
ATTCCACCTACAGGTGTGAGTAGAGAGAATACAATCGACGACCTGATACAAAGGTCGGGGCGGTGCAAGTGCTACTAATATACTACGAGGCTCAGTCCTGGGACCCCCACGACGTGTCCTGGGGGCTCACGCTGCGCGTGGGTCCGCCAGAGACGCGCTCGCGTCGCGCGTGGCGTTGTGCGGACGCGTGAGGCAGCGCTGGGCTGTCCGGCCGTTCGTAACACGGTGTTGGGGCGAGGGAGGTCTTCAAAGGGGACCAGAGGAGCGGAGCGCGCGGCCGACCAGACAAAACGACCAGTGTAGATTGGGACGAAGGCATCCAGGTCGGGTTCGGGGAGGAGCTCTTCATCCTCTTCGATAGGGTCAGATTCGGGGACCAGGGTCTTGGAGGTATCGGCTGGTTCCTGGCGCTGGCCTCCGCTGCGTCGTTGCGACTCGGGAGCAGCATGAAGAGAAGAGATTGAGCGGGTTGGAGTGCGGTCAGGGGGCGCCATTGAGGAGAGGTTGGTGTTGGGAGAGCAAGAGTTGGCAGAAAGGGCAAGGGACGGGTGTGGACAGAGAGATGGTGTTGGTAGGGGGTCGATTGGTTTGGAGCGGGTGAGGGGCGATTGACTGCAGGCGTAAAGCCTGCGTCATCTCGCTGGGGAGGTATCGGGCTTGCAGGACCGAGTATTCCCACACACAGGCAGCAAATCAGGGAACCAACGAGGAGATGAACCCACATGGGCCTGCGTGTGGCGCGAGGGGCACAAGTGGCTGAAGAATTCTCTTCGTGGTCCAACTGATTGAGGTGCCAGGGTGTTGCCTCTAAAGCAAGGTGTCGATTGGGTCTGCCAGGGCGGCCGGAACGGCCGCGAGTGGACAGCTGGTGATGTCGACGATGCATAGCGGCGAAAGTTTTGGGTTTCTATATTCAAAGTTCGAGGTCAGGCGGGCGAGAATCGTCCGAGTTTTGTATTGCTTCGTCAGGTAGTTGTCAAAGCCGCTTAGTTGGCTGAAAGTGGTCGGTTTTGGTCGGCGTTGGTGGGCTGGTCTAGGTGTGGTTGCAAGGTATCGAGTGGAAGTGACTTCGGGGTGTGTTGTGTTTGTCGTTATCCGGTGGTAGGCGGCGTTGTGTGACGGGCGTCAATTACAACATCTCGCTGGAAATTGTTATGGCCGTTATTCGGCCATTGTCTGATGGATCTGGGTCGATGAAAGGTGGAGGACGTTGCCTCCGTGATTCTGCGTCCGATGGTCGAGGTTCTAGAGGTCAAGGGTTCGAGGTGGAGACACCAACAGGATTTGAACCTGTGCTCCCAGAGGGAATGGCATATGTTTTGGTGAGTAGATTTTCACTCTAGAATGCCCCAAGTCGGATTCTAGTGCCACGCGATAACCACTCCGCCATAGTGCCTGTGTGCCGTCGAGTGCTCCGGATTGTCATTATACCCTGTCGACATCATGTCAGCTTTGCTCCAAGACATCGACCGTCCTGAGTACGATTCACAGGCCCCATTCAGACAGCTCGTGTTCACGCCAGACCCAAAAATGTGAATGTGTATTGTGCTTCAAGGTATCATATTGCTTCTTCTGCCCTCCTCCTCCTCCTACAAAAAGTACTCCACCGCCTCATGCTTGCCCCCATTCGCCGCCGTCGGCCCCCCGTTCAGGTTGTGCTGATTCGGCCCATCCCTCTCGTTCTCCGGCGCCGCTTCGAACGTATTGAAATGCTTGCTTCCGTCCGGAAAAACCTCGAGGATCGAAGCCATGTTCCCGCACCGATAACAGTAGTTCGGCGCGCTCCAGACCGTCGACAGCCTGTCGTCGTACAGCACGCTGAAGCCCTCCATGCACAGCTGGTGGGCGCGCAGGATGTGGTTCATGTTGTTCCTGTGCAAGAAATGCTTGACCACCGATGCGCCGAACGTGTACCCTGCTCCGCGCGGCGAGATCGCGAATTCTTCCTTATCCGGGTCGGGATCCGACCACACCAGGTCGGCCATCGGTCCTTCGTGCGGAATCTCCCGAAAGCGATCGATGATCTTGACCTGATCGATGTAGTGTACCGAAGGCGAAAGTCCACCGTGTACGCAGAAGATCTGATCGTCGATCACCACCGACAGCGTGAGGAAGTCAAACATATCGGTGAAGTACGTCCACACGTTGGCCGATCCATACTTGCGCTGACACTCGGTGTAGAACCCGTACGTCTGCGTCACCGCCCTCGACTCGTGGTTCCCGCGAATCAGCTGGACTCGATCCGGATACCGCAGTTTGAGGCAAGTCAAGAGCGAGATCGTTTCCACCGAAAAGAGTCCACGATCCACATAGTCGCCCAAGAAGAGGTAGTTCGTATGCGGCGCGTAGCCGCCGATGCGGAAGATCTCTATCAAGTCGTAAAACTGCCCATGGATGTCGCCGACGACCGTGACGGGTGCGGAGATGTGCACCACGTTGGATTCGCGCATCAGAATCTCTTTGGTCTTCTCGCAGATCTCTTTGAGCAACGCTTCGCCCAGCAGCTGCTTTTTCAGCAGCGTCGCGATGCACGCATCCAGGTCGAACGCCATCTTGGCCGGTTGTGTGTGAGGGTTTGACCGGACACACCGAGTGGGTGTGCCGGACGATCGATGCCTAGACGGCAGATGCAGGTGTGGAAGAAGCGAGAATGGAGAGAGAGCTCAAGGTGCTTGGCTCCGAGCTGCGTGCCTGCTTAGCAACGATGCGATGAAGCTGCTGAGCAAACTGAATTCGCCTGGGAGGATCCGCGATGCAGAGAGCGGTTGGGTATGAGCTTTCCTTTAGCCACGAGAAGATGCGGAAGAAAAGTTTGCAGTGCGATCGTCCAGTCACCAATCCCTAGTCGTTCCGTACGATCCGGTACGATGCTCCGTCTGTCAAGCTGCTGTCCTTTTGTTCGGGTATCGTGGATAGCACTGCTGGAAGTCGTTTACAGCTAAGTGCGCCTGACTTTGCTAGAGGTCGAGAATGGCTGCGATGCTGAGTCGTCTCTCCTCGTTCCGTCGGGGTGGCTAAAGCAGTATATAAGCCTTTTCAAGTCGGTTCAAAGCGAATGCCGTGCGGTAGAGAGGATGAGGCGGATCGTTTCGTGTTGGAGGCTGACCACATCCGCACCGGTGCTGGCTGTGTGACGGTTGTAAGCAAGAAGATGCAAGATGGTGGTGAATCGTTGTCGTCGACGTCGTGATTTGCGTGTGGAGTCGTCGAGTGGATATTCCGACGAAGCCTAAAATCATCAAAAGCCGATTTTTTCGCACCCAAATCCCATGTTACGTCACACACACCCTCACCTGATCATCAGCTTCACTTCCACCACTCATCACACACAGACAGCTCACAGACGCAAACCAGACACTAATGACAAGACAAGGCAGCCTGCTGCAAGGCGCTCTCGAATTCAAAATTAGAAGACAGAAGGAAAACGGACGTACAAACGATGAAAAGGAAGAAAATGCAAAGAGAGAAAAGACAGTGGACAAGCATGTACATACGTGCTTGGTGAGTGTGTGTTTGAGTGTTGATAATGTTTTGTGTTCTGTGCTGTCCGTGGCATCACGGTGCACCAGAACGGGTATGTATGAGGCAGAGACGCTTTCAAGAGCGATCACATAACGTACGCGCTAGGTACCACACCCGTCTGGCCTCGATTGTTCCTCGCAAGCCACCAATGTCGGTCCTGGTCATCCAGGATCTCAATCGGTTCGCCTGCCGTCAGCGGCAACTCGGATTCGTGGTTGGGCACAAAGTCGTATCGTGCGTGTGCTGGGATGCCCTCCATGGGCGAGTCGTCGTCGTCGCCGCCACCCACCGCAGCTGCTGCTACGGCACCACTTCCAACCATACCGGTGCTCACACCCGCTTCAGCGTCCGAGATTCCGCCGTCGTCGGTCGCGTACTGCGTGTGGCCACTCTGTCCCGTGCGTCCTGCGTCGCTGTGGTAGTTGGACATGCCCGCTTCGCCGCTGGTATCACCGTACGGCGAGTCTTGGCGACGATGACCCGCTGCGGCGGCTCCAGCAGCAGCAGCTCCTGCACCAACGCCAGCGGCAGCGCCCATGCCTGCAGCAGCACCACCATGCTCGCCAAGCATAGCATTCTCGGTAGCCGCATTCAGCGTGGCCAGCAGACTCGAAGGTCGCTTCTTTTCGCCAAGACCCAACGACTCGTCGCTTGCCGACAGAGGCACGTCCATGTCGCGTGGCTCTGGTCGTCTCCTCGCCACCGCCCAGATCAGACCGAGCAGCACCAGCAGGAACACGATGCCGAGTCCGATCGCAATCGAGATCAGGATGACGAGACCCACAGCGAGGTGGTGCAGGTTGGGGAATCGCAGCACTTCGGTAGATCGGGTGAAGGCACGCACGATACCCGAAGAGCCATCCATGTTGGTCGCCACCAAGAACGGCGAGTAGTTCTGGCCGTCAAAGAAGACGCTCGAGATGTTGCCGTAGTCTTGCGTGGTCAAGGCACCGCTGACCACGAGCAAGCGATTGTCCTCCAGAATCTGATTGCTCGGATGCGCTTTCGAGATGGGCACGAAAGTCAACTGCGAAATGCCGGTTGCAGGCAGGAACTGACCGTTGCCGACGGCGGTATATTGCGTACCGTCCCACCTGACAAGGTAGGGCGCGCTTCCATCGGCTGTTCGACCAGCAACAAAGATGGCGTTGGCGTTGAGGTCGTCGACGCTGACTGCAGTTGCAGGTCCGGGAATCTGATTCGAGCCGCTGCCGACGGTGCCCAGAGCGGTCCACAACTGCGCGTCAAAGTTGTAGCTGACCACTGATGCTTCAGCTCCGTTGAGCGTCATGGACCCTGCGAGGATGAGCTGGTTGGCCTTGCTGCCGGCAAAGTCGATCGCCGAGATCTGGCCACCACTGAGACCGGCGGCGAAACCACTCCATCGCATGCCACTGCTATCCCACATACAGACATTTTGACACGGCAACGAGCCGGCGGAGGCAAAGCTGCCGGACACAATCAGCGTTGTCGAGTCCGGTCGGTGGTCGATCGAAGTGATCGAGAGCACCTGACCGGAGCTGGCCGACAGCGGCGCAGCGTTGACGATCCAGCTGGCTTTCTTGAGGTCGTACATCTCGAATCCGCCGTCACCGCCGATGTATAGCGTGTCCGAGTCGACAAGCAAAGAGCGGACCACCGAGATCGTTTGACTGTCGGAGGACGAAGCGGGCTGCGCAGGGAACGCCGAGGCGGCTTTGGTGGAATCGTCGTAGAAGGCAAGGTTGCGGATGCCAGACGTAGTGGTGAAGTTGCCGCCGAGAATGTTGACAAAGGAGCCATCATCGCGCTGCCAGAAGGCGCTAGCAAGGATCTCGTTCTGACCACTCGACATGAGCGAAGGCGGCACCATCACATCGGCACGCTTGGTCAACGAAGGTGCTTGTGTTGACGGGGCTTCTCCGCTGCCGCTGCTCAAAGGCGACCTTGGAAGCAGCGCAAGCAGCTTGGAGCCGAGACCAGAGGCAGCGCGCTTCTGTACCTCGCCTTGCATCGGCAAGTGTCGTGCCTGCTGTTGCTGCTGCTGCTGTTGCAGAGCGATGTTGGCGTTGAGCCTGCGTGCAAGGCTGCTAGACGACGATGCGGATGCAGCAGAATTGGATGGCGAGGCAAATTGGAAGTTGAGCGATTCGATGATGGGTAGGCCGCCTGAGTTATCGGGAGCGCGCATCTGTGCAGCTCCCGAAGCCGACTGAAGGCTGAGCGCACGGACGCTGCCTGCGAGGAAGCTCTGCTGGGTGCTCGAGGCATAGTCTGCAAAGGCGGCTGTCATCTCTGCCGACACAAAGCTTGCCTGGGTTTGCCAGCCGTTGGCGGTGGCGTTCCAGATCGCGTAGCCACCACTCTGACCGGTGCCATTGACAGTCGCAAAGGAACCCGCAACAAGGATCGAGTCAGGGCCGAGCGGCCAGATATCTGATACAGCACCATCCGGACCACCGCCGAGTGCAGCCCAAGTGTTGGCGTCCGGGTCGTAGCGAGCAATGTAAGAAACTGACACCGCACTATCAGCAGTGCCGGTGAAGCTACCTCCCACATACAGAGCATTTCCAAGACTCGCAAGCGCCTGAACGGGACCGTTGAGACCTCCGTTGGCGATCTCAATGGGCGTCCTGCCAGCCGAATCCGAGGCAAAGCCTGCAAAGTTGGCAAAGCTGACATTTCCGCTCGACGTGAAGGAGCCGCCGACAAAGGTGCGCGACCCAGCCGAGGCGATGGCAGAGATGGCATTATCGCTGGCATTGCTGCGCACGCCGTTGGAGTAGAGCGTCGCCGAGAAGGTGTCGATGTCGGTCATGGTGGTGTTGGGCAGTGTGCCAGTGCCGTTGCTTTGGAGCGCGGTGATGGCAGGGTCGAACAAGTTGTACTCGAGCATACCAAACCCGGAGGAACGAGTCATTTGGAGCGTCTCGTTGCTGTTGAGCAGCAGGAAGCTGACCTTGTCAGCGATGACAGTAAAGTCGCCTCCACCGGAGGGCGCAGGTGCATCGCTAGGAATGGACAGGATCACAGTAGGCTGGAAGCCCTCGGCAGCTTTGTTGACCTCACCGCTGTAGATCTGGACAGTTCGATCCTCCTGATTGGTTTGCGAGACGCGTGTGAGGTTGCCTTGGGAACCTTCGACAGCGAAGACGTTGGCCTGGACATCTGTACGCTGACCGCACTGTCCACTTGCGCGACATCCGGGCACAAACATGGTGATGGTATAGTTGCCGTTGAAGGGAATGTCGACCGAGAAAGTGACGGTGGCGGACGAGGAAGCCGAGCGCAGGTTCGAGTAGGAGTCGGTGTATGCAAGCACAGGCTCGGTGGTGCCGGCAAGAGTGTTGATGGTGCTTGGGTACCAGCCGCCCTCGTTGGTGGCAGAGGAATCGGTACCGTTGACGCCGCTCTGATCGGAATTGCAGGCGCCACGGTTGAGCGCATTGTAGGCATACGCCCAGCCACCCTCGGAAAGCAACTCGAGCACATGAAGACCAGCACCAGCACCATAGTATTCGGTAGCGGTGAACTGGATCCCTGTCAGCTCCTTGATCCCACCAGGCGCATTGTTGGCGGGAGTGTCGGCGATCAAGAAGTCTTGATAGGGGATGGATGCGTCATGGGCCAAGGTGCAGTTGGTGGTGCAAGTGGCGTTTTGGTTGGTGACGGGGTCGAGGTAGATGAGCTCGAGCTCGGTGTTGTCAGGAATCGAAACGATGCCGAACGTGCGTGTGCCGCGACCATCGACAAAGGTGTTTCCGAGTCGAATGGCGCGCACGTTGAGAGCACGGAAGGCACGAGCGGTGAGACGGCCATCGACGCCGTCTTCAAAGAGGTACGAGTTGCCGCTGCCGTCAGGCCCTTGTGGACAGAGAATCTGGGCTGGGTTGTCGAAGCCGGCGTTGCTGGAACTGGGACCACCGACAAACTCGACCTGACCGAGCGAGATGGGAGTCAAGGCTGCTGTGAGGGCAGATGCCGAAGTGTTGGTGCCCGACGATGATCCGTTGGCGCCGCCCGTGGAGGCAAAGCGGGTGTCGAAACTGCCTCCAAAGCGGACGAGCGAGCTGTTGCCGCCAGCTGTGATGGTGTTGACGGTGCCATCGAGACCTCCAAAGTCGACCGGATTCCAAACAGAAGATACAACATCCCACTGGGCTACATTGCCAAGGTATCGATCGGTCTTGCCATTGACGGGACCGGAAAAGGAGCCACCGACGATGAGTTGCTGATGATCATTGTCGCAGAGGAGGGCTTCGACGGTGCCATCAAGACCGCCGGCCATGTTGGTGAAACTGTTGGATTGCGGATTGTAGGAGGCGATGTTGCTGACGGATGTGCCACCTATCGAGAAGAAGTTGCCTGCGACAAAGACCATGTTGGGTGAAGACTGCATCTGGCAGATGGCACGGATGGTGCCGCCCTCTTCGGTAGCGCTGATGAAAGTGACGGTACCATTGTTGGCGCGAGATAGTAGAGAGGATGCAGCTGAGTCGTAGGTGGCATTGGGGCTCGCCGAGGAGCCAGTCTGGTTCCAGAGCTCGATGCCTGCAAAGGAACCAGCGATGCTGACTGCACCGAGAAGATCAAAGTCGATGCTGGGGAAGTTGGCGATGGATGCGGATGCTAAGGGGATGGCGGCAGTGAGGAGGAGCGCGGATTTGGATACTGCTCGCGCCAGGCGTGAGGTGGATGTGTGGCGTTGCGAGCGGTGTCGTTGTGATGTGCTCGCCGAAGAGGCGGCGGATGTGGTGGCCATCATTGTAGTGATTATCGATACACGAGAACGTTGTGGATGACCGATGTCGATGATGACGAAGATGGGACACCCAAGGAGGTGAAAGGGTATCGACGGCTAGACGGAATATCCGATCAAAGCATCACAGGTATACTACGCTTCGAGTCGACAGCAAGCTTTGCTGGAGATGGATGACTGAGGCAGCGCTGGAAGGACAAACGAGTGTGGGCGACCCAGATGCTTTGCAGAGTCGATCAATGTGCAGTGCCGAATGCTGCTTCAGAAGTTGATGGATGGTCGAAGATGCAGGAAGGACGAACGGGAACAGATGCAAAAAGGTCAAGACAAGGTCGCACAGGATCGATGCGAGCCCAAAGAGGTTGGCTGGTGTCGCCAAAGAAACGAAGAGCGGCCAGGCCGACGAGGACGGAAATGCAAAGAGCCGTCGGGATGGAGATCGACGGAAAGGATGCGGATGGTGAAGATGACGGTGATGCGGGAGACGAGGATGATGATGGTGATGGTGATGGTGACGAGATGAGATGTCTCAACCGGACGAGTTGTGAAAATGTGACTTTAGAGCGCGAAATGACCAAGAAAAAAGTATCTCACAGCGCAGCACAGCGCAGCACAGCGCAGCGCAGAAGCAGCGCAGAAGCAGCGCAGAAGCAGACGCAGCACCAAAAACAAAATCAAGCTGACGCGATTCTGTGCAACACCACACACGCACACACGCCTGACCTCCTCAAACTGCATTCAATCTGGTGATGGACGACGAGAGCCCGTTGGGAGGGAGAGACTGTCAAGGACGCTTCGCACCCACTCTGATCACACGCAACAAAGGAACGGTTGCCACACTCGCTGCTGCACGCTAATGAAGGGACTTGATTTGCAGAGGCAACACGAGCCCACGGCAAAACTGAGGCCCGTGGTCAATGCCAATCACACGCTGAATTGTGGCCTTGACTCATCTCTGTCTGGCTGGTTAAAATGACAGCAGAGCCGAAACCGAGACTGCATCCGAGTCAAAATGGCTCAGACCATGCTGGATTGAGGTCGACGACTCGATCGGAGGGGCTGAATAAGTGGTTGCATGGTTGGAGATGAAGCTGTCTCGTACAACAGCTGCTGTTAGGCGTCGATGGAAGGATTCCTTGCATGCACTCTGTCTGTACTCGTCACAAAAAGGGGTTCTGTCCTTGTCAACACGCTCGCGCACCACAAAGGGTCTCTGCTCCTGTGCCTCTTTCTAGTCAATCATGCCACACTTTGGCGCGGCGGAAGAGTGAAACCAACACGCGCTTTGTTTCCAGCACGGAATTCGAGCTTTGATTTTTCTTTTTTTGGCTTTCGCTTCGCTTCGACCGGATCGACAGGGCGCAGCTTGATTTTTCGAGCGGCTTTGAGGTGTTAGACCTTTGCTTCAAATTGATCTCTCCGAATTTTCGGCTGCTGCCGTGCGATAGGAGCTCGAGCCAGAGTCGATCACGATGGATTGACTGAATTTGAACCACAAATCTGAAATTGAACGAAATTGGAAATGCAGCTTCCCTCGTTTGTCGCTGGTTTCGGAGCCGATTTTGGGTGGAGAGTGAGAAGCGTGCACTCTGCAGTCACATTTACAACTTCGCGATATCGTCGTTGATACTTCTACAACTTCTTCTTGTTGATCGTCATCATCACCTTGTCGCTCTCATTCTCATTGCAAAGATGGTCGCCACATCCTCCATCAACATGATCGCCCGACGCGCGCCCACTTTTGCCGCTGCTGCCAAAGCAACCGGCCCCGTTCGATCCCTTCACTCGACACGCATCGCCCGCGCAGGTGCTTCCTCTTCCTCCTCCGCTGCTGCCGACGAAGAGTACCCTAGCGAAAACTTTGGCGCTCCCATCTGGCGATACACATTCCTCGGCGCCATCGCTGCTTTCGGCCTCTACCGCATCTCGACTCTTCACGCCGACCCTCACCCATCCAGAGCTTCTTCGTCAGGTCGTTCCGCACCGGGCAACGAATCGGAAGACAACCTGCACGTAGAAGGCGAAAAGCCATGGCTTACCCGATACATCGAACACTGGACTACTCCATCCAGTGTCTGGAAGGAGCGCAACGCCAGACATCTTGAGCTGGTCAAGGAGAAGGCTGAGGAGCGCTTGCTTTTCCAGGATGCTGAACGTCCACCTGTGCACCGATTGCGTTATACTCAGTGAGTGCACCTACCATCCACTGTCGAACTATCAGCATGCATAACAAAGTACTGACCATTACTACCATACCTCATCGTCGCAAACAGGATCTTCGAACAAGCATCGCCTCACGCTGTCGGACCCGGCACCCAAGTCGACCTCTCCGATCTCAAGATCAAGCGAGCTTCCGAGTAAACTTTTGCTTCAGTCCACCGTTTGTTAGAGACTCCAGAGCTGCAATATATCAACGCATCCCATCAGACTCTTTCCGAGCCGTGTCGCTTGACGAAGCTGCAGCAACTCATGAGGCAGCGTCTATGGAAAATATGCACATAACCAACACACAGGCAGAGCTACGGTTCATGGTCGCCGTACAAGCGACAGGGTATCATAATTTGGCATTCCTTGCATGCTTCAAGTCTGCCGCTGCTTGACGAATCTTTGCAGCCAGCTGTTCTGCCTCTTCGTCATCTAGCTCTTCGCGTCCGTGTCCCAGTCCCAAGGCGGCTAATGGATTGCTTGAAGCCCGTTTTTTTGCTTTGTCGTCGCTGCTTGCTCGCATGCCAGCTGGGACGATGTGGAAGTGGACCTGTTTGAGGTAGTGCAGTAGGGTATCACGGTCAGCTGAGATGCACGTACGGTAAACTGTGAAAGGTGCGACTTACGTGAGGCACAAGCTGGGCGTAGATCTGATTGGTGATGACTTGTAACCGTTCATCTCCGAGCGCTTTGAGAGAGCCAACAAAGCGAAAGTCAGCCATCTCCATTCAACTTCGTCTATCTCGTGGACAGGCACTCACCTTTACCAACAGCTCTAGTCGTCTGCACAAGCGCATTCGACAACGAAGCCGCCGTACCCCCATCCAAATGCGAAAGCTGCTGAACGTGCTTCTTTGGTATGACTAGCGTATGACCCGGTCTTAGCGGTAAGATGTCTAGAAAAGCGACATTGTGTTCGTCTTCGTAAACGATGTATGCTGCAGATTCTTTTGCAACGATGCGACAGAAGGCGCAGTCGTCTTGCAAGTCTTTGTTTGGGTCGAAGCGGGCTAGTGTGTGCGAGGTCATTGTTTTTGCGTCGTCCCACTGGCGAAGGTTGGGTCTGCGGTTGATGGCCCGTGATGTGGGATTGAGATTAGAGTGTCGCTCTCGTAAGGCTGTATTGTTGTGATAGGTGAGGATGTGGTGGGACGAGAGCAAGCATGAGCAAGATGATGGTCGAATGAAGCCGGGTATCATGCTCGCTCGAGTAGCCGGAGCAGCTCGCACAGGAAACAGGCCGTGCGCCGCCCAATTTCCGCATTCAAAATTCCTCCACACTTTCCGCAAACCCTTCTTAAACTGATTCATGCATACACTCAACCCTTTCCCACCCAACCATCATCATCCCCACTGAAGAGCCTCACCATGTCGTACTTTGGCACGACACCCCTCTTCGCTCCCGGGCCCAACCCGCGAGCGCCCGCTCTTCCCTGGCGATCCGACGACTTTGTCGCCGTCGACGACCGTGTACGCGGCGGCACCAGTCATTCGCATACAGCCATCGTCCAGTATCCGCCCAACAGTCGAGGTGAGCTCGTCTTCTCGGGCTTCCTCGACACAACCACCCTAGGCGGCGCTGGATTCGCGTCTCAAGCTTCGAACACGAGCTTCCCAGCGACGCTGAACAAGGACGAATTCGGAGGTCTTCGATTGGTCGTTCGCAAACAGGCGAACTGGGAGGAGCCTTCGCCGCCCTCTGACGGGAGTGTCCCGGGCGGAGGAAAGGGGCCAGTGACATCCTTCGTCTTCGAGATCAAGACCGAAGAGCCTCAACGACGCCCTGATGGGCGGAGGGAGAGCGTCATCGTTTGGGAGTGGAGCTTCACCGTTCCTCAAAACGACGACGATGTACAAGACACCTGTCTGAACCTCGCCATGACCACCGATGAATTCTGGGTCTTCGACTCGTCCTGGTCCGACTTTAAACCGATGTATCGTGGTCGACCTGTGGACCCGGATACTGCTGGGGAATTCCTCCCACAGAACACGCACGAATGGAGCTTTATGGCTCGAAGCAATTTCCAAGCTCAGTCGGGACCGTTTGTGCTGCAGCTTCACAGTCTCAACGCTCTTCCTACACAGGACCAGTTTGAAGCGTACAACCCGCTGTCCAGTCTGAGTCTTCCTATGGATCTTGCGCACAAACACGGCGGTGAGTCGTGGGTCGACGAAAAGCAGTCCTTTCGGTCGTCCTTTCGCGCCTCCCCATCTGTGACCGAATCCCGTTCGACGGGCGAGTATTACGGCTTTGCACTCTTCATCTTTGCCACTGTATTATGGATCGGGTGGATGTTCTGGGCTCTCACTCCGGATGCAGTGCTGCAGAGTATCGGTGTAGCTTGGTACCCAAACCGCGAATGGGCGTTTCTGTTGCCTGCCTGGTCGCTGTTTGCCGTGCTAGCGGTGTATGCGGTGTTTATCGGGTTGAATGCGAGAAGTACGCCGGAGCTGGAGGAGGTGGCGAATGTAAGTGATGATTGTCAGAATGTGGTAGAGGTGGGGATGGAGGAGGAGAAGCATTTGTTCGAGGATAGCGCGAGGGTGGAGGAGAGTTTGAGGGATATCTATGATTTGCCGCCGACTTTGGTTTCGAGGCAGATGCATTTGTAGTTCAAAAGCGGTGGTTGGTAAGCAATGGATTGCGTGAATGGTATATGGAAGTGAGGAGTACCGTGATAGAGTGAGGAGTGAGGTTTCTAGCGGAAGAAAGTGCGAGCCATAGGACCGGGTTTGACGATCTTCATCGACCCTCTAGGTTTCTGTTTCTTCTGTTTCTTGGTCACCACCTGAGCTTCGATGGAGAACTCAGGCAGCTGGATGGGTTCATCTTGGTCGTCGTATGCCCAGCCGTTGCGAAGAGAGTCGTGTTCGTCTTCGTACAGTGTCCCTCCATTTGCTGCTGCGACTGCGACCGTCGCCCCCTTTTTGGCTGGAAGCAGGCTTTTGGCTTTAGGTGTGGAAATCGACTCGTCGAGCGCGGGAACACGTTGGGCGTTGGAGTAGCGCGACTTGCGGGCTTTCGGACGCTGCACAGAGACGAGCGGTGTAGAGTGGACCATGTTGGGGAAGTGAGAACGGTGAGGGTTGAGACCGGGCACGTGAGAGGTTTCGTCTGTGGCGGTCCAGTCTGCGAGACCGTAGGGGGAGGGGGAGGGGAGGGCTGCGTCGAGCAGGTGGTTGGGCGTTTCGAGGGAGGAGAAGTCGGCGATGGAGGGGAGAGGAGGGGTGGAAGCGCGTACGAGTTCGGATACCCGGCGGGCCTTGATGCCGAGCGAGGAGGTGGCGAGGCTGGGTCGTCGGTTTGTCGCTGTACCTGCGTGAGAAGTCGTGGTGGAGGGAGCGATAGCTGTAGCAGAGTCTGACTTGGGCAGAGCCGAGGGAATGGGCATGGAAGATGGCGGTGGTTGGGGGCCGCCGCCGACACGAAGAGCTCCGCTGTTGACGAGAGTGTGACGAGGTCGGTTGCGGCGAACAGCGACATCTTCCGGTCTGTTCACGTCTTGATGGTCCTCAAGAGCGACAGGCAGCGGGAGCAAAGTGTCGTCCTCGACCTCCTCTTCATCTTGCTGTTGCTGAGGATGGTCTCCAGACGCATGCACCGAAAGGTTGCCGTACGATCGTCTCTTCTTTGGCGACAGACCCGTGTCCATTGGTAGCGGTGGGTGCTGTGGCAACCCGTCACCGCTTGCGACATACGTGTCTTCAGCCGACTCCACTTGCTGTTGCTGACGATCATCAGCAGCGATCGTCTTCTGCACCTCTGGATTCAACGGGACCGCAGTAAATCGTGGTCCTTGCACCGAGAACGGCGTCTTGCTCGTCGTCGCAGCAGCAGCAAAGGTCGACTTGATCGGCGTAGAAACCATCGTCTGACCAACGTTCGCAATCACCTTGTTCGCATGCTGCTGCTCCAACGACCCACTCACCTGCCTCAACAACCCCTCATGATCCGTCGTCGCCCTCAACACCCTCGTCAACTCCGTCCTCGGTCTTTGGCTCAACGGCATATCCACCGCCTTGTAGCACCCCAGTTCCTTCTGCAGCACCCTGTTCTCCTCCTGCATCCTCTCCAGCTGCAACCGGAGACTCAAATTCTCCTGCTTGACATCGTCCAATTCGTGTCGTACACGGTCCATGTACATGATCTTTTGGTTAGGATTGTTGTGGCTGAGCAACTCCGAGTTCTGCGCTGACAACGCTGCTTTCTCCTCTTCAGCTAGAGCAATGCGTTCCACCAGATGCTTGGTCTGCTCCACGAGCTCGTGGTAGAGCGCCTCGAAATGCTCGGCTTGGTCCAACATCGAAGCCATCCGATCGCGGTCGTCTCGCCACGACTTTTCTGCCACCCTCGCGTTCTGCAGGGAAGCGGTGAGAGAGCGACAGGCTTCCGATTGAGCCTCCGCCTCTTTGCGTGCTGCTGCGGCTTGTTGCTGTGCTGCTGCGAGTCGTTTGCGCAGAGGCTCGAGTTCAGAGAGCTGTTGAACCAGAGTATCAACTTCGCGAGTTTTGGCAGCCAGAGAGGTTTCGAGAGTCGCCACTTGATTGCGTGCTGCGAGGAGCGCTTCTTCTGCAGCTTTGGCTTCGGCGGAGCGGGAAATGTACCGTGCTTGCAGATCCTCCGCTTCTTCTTGGAGCAGAGCGTTGCGTGCGCGTACGTCGTCCAGCTCAACTCGTAAGAGAGACAAAGATGCGTCGTCCGAATCGAGTGCCGCCGAGAGTCCGGAGAGATCGCCAAAGCTTGAACTTGCATCGATGCCGCTGGTGCGTTGCTGCTGTTCTTGGTGTTGCTCGATCAGGAGAGAAGCGAGCTGACGTTCAGCAGTGAGCTCAGCAGTGACGCTAGCAAGATCAGATTCGAGCGTTGAAACAAGCTGTTTGGCTGTATCGCGATCATCCTGCACCTGTTTGACGACGGCTACGAGGTCGTGGATCTGTGCGGCACGCTCGTTTGCCAGCGTCTCGAGCTTGATGCTTTGAGCAGCGCTGCGGTGCCACTTCGATCGCAGTTCGTGCTTGTCGAGTGCTGATTGCTGGTGAAGGGCATCGATGTGCTGAGAGACAGCTTTTGCAACCATGGCGAGGTTGTGAGCGTGCTGCTGCTCGATCTCGTCGACTTCTGCCAACAAGTCGTCAATTTGCGACTCGAGTTCCGATCGCGCAGCTTCGGTTGCGGCCTGCTGTTCGTTTGCCATGCGTGCTGCTTCGTTGCTCTTGCTTTGAATCTGTGCTTGGAGCCTTTGGATCTTTGCACTGAGTTCTGTTTCGATCTTGCGAGCGTACTTCTGCGCGTCGATAGCAATGATCTTGTCCGAGTCTCTCTGTGCTTGCAAGTCGTCGATCATACGTTGCTTTTCTTGCACAATGTCGTGCGAGGCGGTTCCCTGAAGACGAAGATGCTGCAGCTCTGCTTCCATGGCGGTGCACTTGGACTGATACTCCCGTGCTTTGGCTTTCTCGCTAGCCAACGAATGCGCGGCCTCAGCAGCATCGTGCTTGCGCCTCTCCTCTTCCCTGTGAAGCTTCTCCGTAAGGCCCTCGATCTCCTTCTGCCTTCTTGCCTTCGACTCTTCGTGCACCTTGTGCAGCTCTCCTAGCCTCGACTGAAGATCTGAAAGCTTGCTGCTCTTCTCTTTGAGTGCAGCATGTGACTTTTCCCACTTTTCCAGGCTGTGTTTGAGCTTGGCTTCCCGCTGTGCTGCAAGTCGTAGCTCGGTTTGGAGGTCGCCGAGCTCATTCTGTACGGTGATTTTCTCTCGTTGCAAGTCACGGACCTTTGCTTCTGCTTTCGACAGACGATCTTCGACTTTGAGTTGAGTCTTGACTGCATGGATGGGTGCTGTGGTGGGTGCGGCAGCGGGTACGACGTTGGACTTTGTGCTCGGTCCAAGTGGTCGACGCACGACGCTGACGTGTGGAGGAGCAGCAGCGGCGGCTGAATCTGGAACAGGTCGGCGCGACATGATGGCTGGCCGATCAGGGTAGATGCCCTGCTTCCGGTGCGCTTGTGGTTCGGTAGGGTCCTATGGGTTAGGTTCAGATGTTATAGATGGTGGAGGTGGTTGGGATCGAGGAGCTCCGGAGAGAATGGTGGTACAAGCGGAGCCGAACGCGTTTCAGCTCTGCGGTGGATCCTGGCCCACAGGCTTGGCTCTGTCCGAATGGCTGGAAAGGTTGAATGGACGCTTCTACGAGAAGCAGAGCAAGTTGGACCCTGTCACAAGCACCAGTCACAGTCGAGTAAATAACCGACGCGCCAAAGACAGGCTTCCAACTGCGCAACGCACTCCAACCAACACTCGCGCGCGTGGAGCTGTCACGTGCTTCAGCAGAGCATCAATCTAACAAATCGAAAAATTGCGCCTTGACCAACACGAAGCTCGACGGTGTTGCACTCTTCGCAACTCACCATCAGCACCATTTCACGGTCTAAACCCACCCTACCCAGAACGTCGTCTCGTCGCGGACAGGAACTGCAGTAGACGTTGCGCTTCTGACAGCAACTGGGTTCCCGCTGTGTCGGCATCGACAAGCCATGGCCAACGCCATTCCGGCCTCAACGCCGGACGACGCAGCCACATCAATAGCAGCAGCGACGATACCTCCGCCACTGCCGTCCAAAACGACAGAGCTAGCTCACGATGTAGCTCTCCAGATCGACCACATTTTATCAACACAGAAACAGCAGCAAAAGTCGCCTGAAGAGAAGGGTTCACCTCTTTCCTACAGCTTAGCCGATCGATCATCCCTCGAATCGCAACTGGACCAACTCCTCGCTTCATCAAAAGCTCAAGATGAGCCGCTCAGTCTCGCTTCCATCGATCGTGTGCAGGCTTTTATACGGTATCAGATCAAAGCCTGCCGCGAGGAAATCAACCAACTCACCGCAGAGCTCGAGACCGAGATCGACACCAACCGCATGACACAACTGCAGCAGGCCATCGCAGCGCTGCTCGAACAACTTCTCCTCATCAGAGAGAAAGCACGCGAATCCGAAAACGTCGTCAAAGAAATCACTCGCGACATTCGAAGCCTCGACATCGCCAAACGCAATGTCGTCTCGAGTATGACTGCGCTCAAACGCCTCCAGATGCTCGTCAACGGCGTGGACCAACTCCAGCGCCTCACCGAGACAAAACGATACCGAGAAGCTGCATCGGCGCTGCAAGCAGTGAGGTCGTTGCTCGACTTTTTCCAATCCTATCGGGGCGTCGAACGCATCGCTTCTGCATGGAAGCAGGTCAACGAACTGCAAAACAATCTGCGCACCACCATCATGAAGGACTACGAGAACTTCTTCTTGCACGACCCGAACCGCGCAGTCCGCTCCACCAACTTGCCAGAGTCCGCGCTCGTCATCGACGCTATCGGCACAGAAGCAAAGACGGCGCTGATCGACTGGTACTGTTCGCTTCAGCTGCGCGAGTATCGTCGCATTTTCAGGGCTACCGACGAGGCCGGCCAGCTCGACAATGTTTCGAGACGGTTTGCGTGGTTCAGACGCATTCTCAAGGTTCACGAGGATGAACATGCAGCTGCATTTCCGGATCACTGGAAGGCAGAGCGTTGGCTGATCCGTCGCTTTGCCGATGTGACCAAGGAAGATCTGCGGAGTGTGCTGATTCGCGAGCAGTCTCGATTGAATGTGTCGACGCTGATGGAAGCGCTGAATTCGACATTGGAGTTCGAGGCGACTATGAGCCGTCGCTACAATACGCCGTTCGAGGAGCTGATTGCCCCTCCCACGCCTGCCAACAGTACTTCTCAACAGGCGCAGCAGCAGCAGCAGCAACAACAATCGCAACAGCCACAAGCACAAACGCCTCAAACACAAACACTGTCGGCCGTCTTCGATCCGTACCTCGGCGTCTTTGTCGAAGCTCAGGATCGAGCTCTCTCAGAAATGTTTGCTCAGTACAGACGACAGGGCGCTCGAGTCTCTCACGACGGCGAACACCAGAGCGGCGGCGGCTTCGGCGCCGACTCTGCCTTCGATCCATCCACTGGCGTCGACGGTGCACCCGGCAGCTCCAACGGCGGCACCACCGTCCTGCCCTCCTCGACCGAGCTCTTCTACTTTTACCGTCAGACACTCGAACAGTGTGCACGTCTGTCCAACCGGGAACCTCTGCGCGACCTCTACGAAGTATACCGCAAATACCTCCGCATCTACGCCGAAGATGTTTTGCGGTCTGCCCTGATCCGACCCGAACCGGTGCGACGATCCATCGATGTACGGCCCAACATTGCCGAGATTCAGAAGTGGTGTTTGGTGCTCAATACGGCTGATTACTGCGCTAGCACTTCGAGTCAGTTGGAAGAGAAGCTTCGGGAGAAGATTCATCCCGATTTCAGAGAGACGATCAGTCTGGATGAGGAACGAGATATCTTTGCAACACTCGTATCGTACGCAGTGCAGACGTTGGCAAGAGAGTTGGAGTTGTGTTCGGAGCCGATTTGGAGTTCGATGCTGCGACCTGCGGTGCCGTGGAGTCAAGTGCAGCCGAGGGCAGGTGGAAAATCGCAGTACGTGATGGATATGGCGAGTCTGTTGGAGCAGATTGGGGTGGTTGTGCGGCAGGATGTAGAGAACAAACGCTATGTGAGGAGCTGGTGCGACAAAGTGGTGAGTGTTATGACGGGTAGATTTATGCAGGGGTTGGTGAGGTTGAGGCCGTTGTCGTCGGTGATGGCGGAGCAGTTGGCGGTGGATGCGGTGGAGTTGAAGAAGAGTTTGGTGGAGTTGCCGAGGTATCCGGTGGACGAATTGGATGCGAATGCGACGGAGACGAGTTTGTCGCATTGGATGCCGGCTCCGTCGGCTGAGCAGACGGCGTTATCGACGCAAGCCGCTTCGTATGTTCGCTATGTCCATCGCTTGACGGATCGCATTGACGCGCTACTCCGTGTTATTCTGGCACCCATCGAGGACGATGGATCTGAAGACCTGATCTCGGCCTACATCAAGCACGTCGGCGACCGATCCTTCAGCAACTTTCAAAAGATCCTCGACCTCAAAGGCGTACGCAAGCTGGAACAGAACAACCTACTCGACCGCTTCATCCAAACCACGGATCGCGAAGATGCTCCAGAACTCGCAGATCAGAGCTTCTTGACGCAGCTCGATATGGATCCTCCACCACATCCGATTTTGAGCTCGCCGTTCACGAGCAGCACTCCGTCGTTCTTGGACGGAGCGGGGATGAGGAGGGATAGCACGAGGTCGGCGAGTCTGTTTGGCCCGGAGAGCTTGAGGAGTCCGACGATGCAGGCGGGGCCGTTTGAAGGCGCGAGTGGGCAAGGGGCAGGACAGGGTGGTGCGGGGAGAGCGTTTAGCGATTTGAGAAAGTTTGGAAACTTTTTTGGTGCTGCGCTTGGCAGGAAGGATGGTGGTCGATAGCCAAAGGAGCAATCAGACAATCATTTCGAGCGGGAAAAAAGGGAGAGAGTGTGTGGATTGTGAATGAATTGCCGAACATGAGCGAGATAAAAAGATGGTTCGTGAGAAAGGTTCCGGAACTACCTCCTTCCGCCTCGGCCACCCCCTCTTCCGCCCCCTCTACCACCTCTTCCTCCACCTCTTCCACCCCTACTGCCACCCCTACTCCTCCCCTTAGCATCCTTTTTACTTGGCCTAGCGTTCTTCTCCCTCCTCTTATCCTTGATCTCTCTTTCCTTTTGAATCTGTCTCGCGCTCTTGACTTCATCCTTGGCCGCCTGACGTTTCGCCTGTCCCGGTCTGCCTTTGCCAAACACCTGCGCACCCTTCGCCGGAGTCTCCTTGTTGTGCCTATACTTCTTCAACCCCATCACGCTTCCCATCGGTTCGTCTCGCGCGTTGCCGGACGAGCGCTCGATCTCGCCCGTTTTCGGGATATCGACGCGCTTCTCGCGCTTCCATTCCTCGAAACGCCCCGAGCGGAACGAGGCGGGTAGGCGTACGCCCGACTCGGTACGGATCATCTTTTTGTTGTCGGCTCCGACGGTGCCTTGGATGAATTTCTTCTTCTTGGAATCCCAGCGCGTCACGTTGGGTCGTTGCGATTGCGTGCCGAGCGTAGCGTCGTCGCCGGCGAGGTCGAAGGAGGCGGCGGAGGCCTGTTGGATGAACGAGTCGATGCCGTTGCGAGACGGGTTGTTGAGAGAGTAGCCGCGTTCGGAGCGGGAGCCTTCTTGCTCGTAGGAGAGGTAGAAGTTGGGGTCTTTGTAGGAGGGTTTGGTTTTGGAGGGTTTGGAGGAGGCGCTGGTGCGGGTGCGTTTAGCGGGTGGTGCAGTTTCGACGTCGGAGTCGGAGGCGGAGGCTTCGGAGTCAGAGTCGACGGCGTCGGGCTGAATCTTGGGTGTTTTGGAGGAAGCACCGGTGTCGAAGGCGGCCAAAATGTCGGCTTCGTCGGCTTGCTCCAGGTCCACGGTCTCGTCTGGGACCGCGGCGGTATCCTCCTCAGCCGCAGCGGCGGCCTTCTTCTTGCCCTTCTTGCTAGGCGCAACATCCTCGTCTTCGTCCATGGCAGTGCCCCCCTCCATCGCCCGCTTCCTCGCCTCCAACGCCTCCGCTCTCTTGCTCTTGACATCCATCGTCTGCCTCCTGCTCCTCATCAGCGCTCCCAGCGGCGTAGCATCACCCCTGATTCCGATCTCAAACACGGTCTCTTGCGGCCTGAACGCGTTGACTTTGGCCAACAACGCTGCCCTCGCCGCCGCTTCTTCCGCCTCCTTCACTGCCGCTTTACCGTCCGTCTTGCCCGTCACCGCTGCAGCGCCCAATACGCTTCTTGCAGCCTCGGCCATCTTTGCGCCGTTCAAGTTGTACACTGCAGGACGCTTGACAACATCGTGAACCGCCATCTCTTCCAACGGCGATCCGGCCAACGTCCACTCGGGCACTTCACCTTCGATGCCCGCAGCAGTGCGGATGTTTATCTGCTCGATACTACCGAGTTTGATCATCTCCTTGGCGCGACGGTGGGATTCCTGGGAGGCTTTGGCGATGGATTTCTCGTACTTTTGTTGCGCTCGTTCTGCTACTTGTCGTAGAGCGGGGAAGTCATGCGCGGTGGAAGAGGAGGTATTGGTGAGCGAGGAGCTGATGAATTCGGTCTCGAGGTCGAGGGCTTCGCGTGGGAATGTTCCGAGTACCAGACTCTCGTGCAGGCCGAGCGGGTCGGCGAATTCGACATCTTTGCCGTCTGCAACAGCAGCGATGGCAGTGTGCGACGAGACGAGTGGGCGGGCGAGGAACAACTGCAAATCGCAGAGGTAAGGAAGCTCGGCGTTGGTACAGAAGCTCCATGCCCAACCGTTCCGACCTGCACGAGCGGTACGACCGACTCGGTGGACGAACGTACGCGGTTGCGGTGGGAAGTCAAAGTTGACAACGTGCTCGAGAACGGGCAGATCGATACCACGTGCAGCGACGTCTGTGACGATGAGCAGACTCGTCTGACCACGTCGGAAGCGAGACATCTGAATACCTCGTGTAGCTTGGTCGAGCGAAGAGTAGATGTGCGAGCATGCATAGCCGGTGGTGGTGAGGAGCAGAAGGAGGTACTCGACGTGGTGTTTTGTTGCGCAAAAGATGATGGTTTGGTGCGGGAGCAATTCGAGTGCTCCTCCTGCTGGACCGCGTTTGCGTTTGCCAAAGTCTTTGCCCTTTCCTTTGGCCTTGCCTTTGAAGTCGGCTCTCCTGTTGCCATAGCCGCGACTGTGACCTTCACCGCCGTCGCTGTTGTCTTCGTTGAACTGAGCTTCTTCTTCCAGATCGGGTGCAGCCTGTTCGCCAAGTGGGACGCCGATGACGTCTCGCAACAGCAGCAAGAGAGCAGCTTCCTTTTCGGATGGCTTGACGCTGAAGAAAGCCATGCGGAGATCGGCGCTGATCTTGCTGTCGGCATCCAGACGGACGAGCTTCGGGTTAGCCTGCAGACCGGCTTTGGCGAATTCGACTAGCTTCTTGGGTAGAGTAGCACTGAACAGCAACGTCTGTCGTGTAGGCGGGAGACGCAAGAGCATTTCCTCCAATTGTTCTGCAAAACCCATCTCGAACAAACGATCTGCTTCATCAAAGACAACATACTCGACCGATTTGAGGTCCAAGTTCATTTCGACGGTGAGATGAAGCATTCGACCAGGGGTGGCAATGACGACGTCTGGGTTGTTGGACATGATCGAAAACTGCTCGTCGAGCGACTCTCCTCCTACGATCATGGCCCAGCGGATGGCTTGACCTCGACTGTCCTGGCCCTCACCGGGGTCGGCCTTCCAGCCACGTGCGATCTCTTTACCGACGCGAAGGATCTGCACGGCCAACTCACGCGATGGGCAGAGGATGAGACTCTTGATGCCGAACGTGTTGGAATGGCGACCGTTGAGACGGTTGATGAGCGGAATGAGGTAGGCGAGCGTCTTTCCCGAACCGGTACGGGCCATGCCGACGACGTCTCTTGGTGGTTGGGACATGATGGCTGGAATAGCCTGACGCTGGATAGGTGTGGGTGTGTTGAAGCCACGGATGAGGAGCGATCGAAGCAAAGAGGGGTGCAAGCCCATGCTCTGGAAGGAACCACCTCCAGTGACAACGCCTGAGCCGACTTTGTTCTTGCCCTTGTTTTTGCCAGAGAGCGCCTTCTTTGCGACTTCTGCACCAGCCTTGATGTTGGCCTGCTGCATGACGGAGGCGATGAATCGAGCGTCATCGTCTTCTTCGTTCTCCTTTGCGGCTGCTCGAGATGCGTATGCGTTTTTGGAAGCTTGTTGAGACGAAGAGAGCTTCGGTGTGGGGACGGGGTCGGCGGTGCTGGCCAGAAGGGACGAAGTGATATCAAAGTTGTCGTTGTCGTCATCATCGTCATCGCTGCCTTTGGTGGCAGCTCGCTTCTTTGGTTTGCTGGAGGAAGCGGTGGCGTTGGATCGGGTCGTCTTTGCCTTTGCCTTTGTAGGAGCTGGAGGGAAAGCAAAGTCGTCCTCGCCATCCGAGGCAAGGAAGTCGATTGTCTTTGCCATTTTTACCTCCTGATCGCTCTGCTATAGATAGAGGGAGAGCGAAAGATGGAGGAAAGGTGTTTGGTTGGATAAAGTGAAGAGGAAGAAAGTGAGCGTCTCTGCGTGAATTTTGGAAGAAGAGAATTGAATTTTTCAAAAAGAGAAAAAAGAAAAAGTTGGACCCTTTTTCTGTGTCACGTGCGTGCTGCACGAACCTCCACCATAACCGCCAAAAAAGTGGTGTTGGACTGCGTTTTGTGCGCTGTGCTGTGCTGTTTCTTTGAGCCACTTTGCACGACGCGCGAGCTTGTGTAACTCTCGACCGCAGACAAGTCACATTGAGGACAAGGAGGGAAGGTGACTTCAGGGTCTGTTCACAGTTTGTGTCACATTCTCATCATCACCTTCTTCTCCTTCGACCGTCAACATCAATGTCCCCTTCACGCTGGCCAATGGCATAGGCATGCTGATTGCTTGTGCTGGGTGCCGCTTTGTCAATCATGGTCGGCGCTCTATGGATCGACAGCGGATCGGACAGCGATAGCGATGCTGCATCAGCCAGACACCATCGACATGGCCGTTCTCAGCAAAGTCATGCAGTAGCCGGTCCATCTCGTCTTGATGCACCACAGCTGCGGAGGTCTCCTCGACGTGCAGTCAGAGCGCCTCCATCGTCGTCGTCCTCAGTCATTGCCATATCCTCTTCACAAGATCACGACCAAGAGGTAGCGGCCAACAGAACCAATGGCAAGAAGAAAGCTGCCGCCACTACAATCGACAACAGCGTGCAGCCTACACCTGGTCAGCGCATGGCGCAGCTGCTCGCTGAGCCTTCTCCGGATACCTCGTTGCCTAGCTTCCGCGAGCTTCTTCGGCAGCGCAGCTCAAGAACAAATGCTACGACTTCAGTACATATTACAGCACCCAGCGACAACGTAGCTGCCGGGAATCCTGCATCGCGTCTTCCTTCAGCCTCCCTTCGTGCTGGATCGCTGAGGCGAACCGCGTCGCAGCCCACAGCATCCAGCTCGCAAGAAGAGCCCACCTCATCTCATTTCCGTGCATCCATCCGTCGAGCGTCCAACAACAAGACAGGCGCAAATGCATCCATACCGGAGGTCATTGAGATTGGCTCCGACTCGATCGTCGATCCCGCCAGTGAAGCCGACATTGTGCACGCATTTCAGACTTCATCCCCGATTCGGTCGCAGTTCAGTGCGAGGAACCAACTGCCTTCGAGCCAACCTTTACCCTTTTCTCCACCACCTCGGATCCCTGCAGCAACAAGACAAGCAGGTCGACAGACACTCAGAGCTGACTCAGCGCCGATTGTCATTCTGTCTAGCAGCCCGCCACCACCTTCGCTCCCAAGAACTAGCCAAAGGTCGCTCGCTAACGGCATCGAAGACATAGCCGAGGCAGATGAGGACTTTGCTCACTTCCCACCTTCGTCATTCCCTTCCGACGATCCACCACTCAGTCCGCCCTTTTCGCCTGTCGTTGTACGTCAAGAAGCGATCGACACATCTCCTACGCTCAAACGAAGAGCTGCAGAAGTGGCTGCAGATCCGACAGCAAAACGGGCAAAGCCCATCAGCCGGACCACTTCGCTACTCGAAGCGCTCGACAATCTCTACGTCCCAGAAGACGACAGCATGCCCAAGTCGAAGCGAACAAAGGCACCAGCTGACATCGCCAAGCAGGGTCAAGATCCCGCAGCTGCTGCTGAAGCAACCAAGGACAAGGCGTCACCATCCAAGGCCAAGAAAGCGGCAGCCGCTAAGGAAGCTCGAGAAGCCAAAGCACGAGAACGTGAAGCAGCCAAGGCTGCCAAAGCCCTAGCCGCCGCCGAAAAGAAGCGTTTTCTGGAAGTCAATCGGCTGCGTACCTCCAAGTCGGATACGATGCGCGAGCTCATCGTCGATCTCGATCGCACACTTTTCAGTCCTGGTCAGCCCTTGGCTGGGTGTCAAGACTCGATCAAAGCGCGATTTGAGCAAGAAGGTGCGAGTGTTCACCTATGCGATGGGGTGGTTGCTCCGCCCCTGGTGCGGTATCGAAGGAAAGTTAAAGCGGAATGGAACCAGGAGCGGAGGCATTGGGTACCGCTGGACCAGGAGCAAGTGGAAAGAGAAGCGATGGCAATAGTCTACATCGATGCGAAAGAGATTGTGCAGCTGGTAGCGGAAGGAGGGGAGGATGGATTGGAGAGCTGGCATGGAGATGTGCGGCGGAGATTGGTGGCGATGCATGGGACTCGAGAGGGAGGCAGCGACGAACAACAGCAGGTGTTTTTGATCTGTCAAGGTTTGGTCAAATACTACAGCCGATTGAGGGCCAACGAGAACAGGGCGTATACGGCTCGGATTCGACAGCAGCTCGCAGAGAACCAGCCAGGTTCTACCACCGCAGCATCGACAGCCGCGGAGGAAGGTGCGAGCAGCAGCAGCAGCACCGCATCAGCTCGTCGTAAAGGCAACTTGGCCGGTGGCAGCAGCACTGGCATCAACGATGCTCCTGCCACCAGCAGCACGGTCCCAACACAGGCCATGGTCGAACGCAGCCTGTTGCAACTCAAGCTGATCCATCGATGCTATGTGATTCACGCAGCATCCCTCGTCGACGGCGTCGAATGGCTGCACCAACTCACATCGGATCTGTCGCTCAAACCGTACAAGTCTCTGCGCGATACGCATCTCTCGTTCGCTGTCGATACGGGGCGCAACACCAGCGCATCTTCGTCGGCTGCGATCTGGTCGATGATGCTGCAGCAAATCCCGCGTGTCACACCAGCCATCTCGAACAGCATCACCACCATCTACCCTTCGCTCAATGCGCTCATCACAGCGTATCAGAAGTGCAAAGATGAAGGTGAGCAGAAAGCGATGTTGAGCGGTGTGCAGGTGCAGAGCAACAAGGATGGCACGGAGAGAAGGGGTAATCGGATGAATCTGGGGTTGCAGTTGAGCAAGAGGATCCATGCGGTGGTGAGGGGGACGAATGCTGAGTTGCTGATCAACAATCCGACCAAGGATTGAGACGGCGTCATTAAGCGGTGATGAGGTGTATTTCGTGCCACGTGATGATGAAGGGGGCAACTGTCAGAAATGTGATACCGAAGCAGAGCAGCAGTTTGCGAGATTGCGATGTGTGCCGTTGAAGTGAGTGAGCCAACGGGCGCATCGGAAAGAGGCTCTCCGAGATTGATGCTCGAAAAGTGTATTGAGCCAGGTCGTGTGACCTGCGCTCGGACGAGCCTCGACGTGGCTCTGATGCAAAGTCACAGTCTCAATCAGACTCGCTGACGACTTTTGAGTCTGTTTTTGGATGGATGGCTGAGCTTTTTCTGCAAAATCGTGAATGCTTGGACTGCGTCACTGTGCGTCCTCCACTCGCGCTGCTCCTGCGTTGAAATTTGGAGCGTGCATGACTGTAACCGAGTCCGCCTTTTTGTCAAGGGTCTGGCTCGTGCTGCTGCTGCTGATGAGTGTGCGAAACTGCTAGAATCGAGGAGCGGCTGAGTCCAACCCACAAGACACTGACGAACCCTCCTTGGTGCTGTTGACCTCCCACCACCATCAACACATCCCATCCTTAAACCTCTTCAAGCAAACCTTTCCCTTTCAACATGGCGTGGAACGACGACCTCCTCCTCAAAGTAGCCAACATTGTCGCCTACGTCTTCTTCACCACTGGCAATGTCTACTCTCAACTCGGCGTTGGAGCCAACCCCGTCGTTCAGGAGACCTATCTCACCCCCGAACGATGGATCTACGGCGTATGGCCCTTCATCCACTTCCTATTCCTGGGAATGATCGTCTACCAGTTCACCGATTCGGGACATGCCCACGTCGTCAACGGGATCGGATGGAGGTTTCCGGGACTTTGCATCTTGAACGCCATTTACTCGGGTCTCATCTCGGCGCAGGTCAACGCACATCATGATCGAATCTACGCCATCTGTGCGTTCGTCGTGATGCTGCTGATCGCAGGTACCGTGTCGCACTGCTACAGGTCGTTGAAGGTCCACCATTCGGCGAACAATCTGGCCGATACGGTGTTTGTTCATCTTCCGTTCAGCCTGTACCACGGCTTCGTCGTCGTGCTCCTCTTCGTCACCGGATTCGAAGCCTTTGGCGTCAACGCGATGACGCACAAGGCAGGCATCATTACCAAGGTCGTGGTGTTCCTCAGCCTGCTCTTCCTCGAATCGACCGCGGCAGGTTACGTGTGGTACTCGGAGGGAGACGTGGCAGGTGCCCTGGTGATCAGTCTGAGTCTGCTGGCCATCTTCCAGCATCAGACGTCGAGCAAGTTCATCCACTGGTCGGCGCTGGCGTTTTTCATCATCAGTCTGATCGCCGTGCTCAGGGCGGTGCTGTCGATTTTCACGAGCAGGAACAGGAGCGTCGTGAGCGATGAGGAGCGCGCGCCGTTGGTTGGTTGAGCGAGTGGTGTTGGCGGTTGGTGTTGGAGTGGGAGTTTCGGTTGTCCGGTTTGATTCGTCTCATGTTGATACTTTGTAGCTGTGGTTAGTTGATACCTGTTCAATCGGTTTGGTTGTGATTCTTTCGGAGGGGTGTGTGTGCGTCGAGTGTGGTCCGTGATGCTTTGGATGAGGAGTGTCAGTCGAGGAGTGGAACGAGACAATCGGATGATTGGACATACCATAGAGGCTGACAATCGTGTTTCAAGAGCGCACAACTGCCGACTCCCGAACGATTCAAGCATTGATAGTGTAGGGGTATCATGAGTCGTTGCCACTCATCGCTTCTTCTGAAGTGATTCATCCGATTCGACTCGACCGGGGTTCGAGTCCCCGTCAATGCAGTTCTTTTTTGCATCGCAGAGGAGGGTGACGAGCATGTAGTGGGCGAAAGGAATTGGAAGGTCCAGTACAAAGAAGATAAGAATGAATTCGGGTATCACTGCCATGAATGACTATTCGTCGACCTTTTTGTGAGTCGCAGCCAAAGTTGGAGTGGATCACTGAAACGATTTGCGGCAGAACGTGATGAGCGACACTCAGACCTTGCGAGATAGGTCGACACAACAAGCTCATCAATGCCATGAATTACAACATGTCGATCATTTTGCCAAACGTTCGCAAAGCGGGGTGAAATACTTGCTGGTGTACGTCAGAGCGATCTGGGACAGAGCGGCTCCAACTCTGACACTGTGAACGCTTTCATCGAAGAAAGCGAAGGCAAGCGTCTCTTCTTGCCAAACTTCAGCTGCACTTTCCCTCTTTGACGTGCAGCACACGTTGTGTTCGGAAAAATCTCTACCGCGAGAGAGTTAGCCGCCGAGCCGCCGGCTTCGGATCTACGCTTTGGATTTGACGTTGACAGACACGTTCCTGCTCGCCTGTCTTACCCCTTTTCCCTTTCAAGCCAGCATCGACACAAGCTGTATCTGCGTGTTGACAGCGTGCAAGCCGAACATGCCGCGACAGTGCACCGGAAGTCGTTGTTCCATCAACCTAAAAAAGGTTCGCCTCGCTTAAATGGCATTTCGCTTATGACGCTGCTGAGGAAAAAAAACCGCACGTGCGGGGGGAGGAAGGTAAGCTTTTGTCCGCTACGTTTGTATGACAACGTGATAGCTGTTGCCGCCGGTGGCTACAGTCTGACTTCGCTTATCGGTTCATGCAAAGCAGGGAGAGGCCGCGTTCCGAACCTTGTATAAAGGAGAGAGTGCGTGCGAAGTATGACAACGGTAGAGGTTCGCTTAGAGTGGTAAGAAGGTTTGGTGACCGGCTCTCAGTTGTCCGAATCATTTAGGAACGTTCGCTCGCTTACAGACTTTTTCACGTCGGCTGTGCCCATCTATGATAACCTTGTCTTCGAACACACAAGAAACATACCATAGACACTTGAGAAAGAAGGGGGCGGCTTCGAGAAGGTACATAAAGAGCGACCTTTCCCGCGAATGATGGGAAGTTCATCAATTCACCTTTCTGTAACTCAGCAAAATGAAGTTCTTCGCCGTAGCCTCCACTCTCGCACTTGCCGCCGGTCTCGTAGCCGCGTGCGACATTCCTCAGTCCACCAATTGCGGCGGCAACGTCTACTCATACGACGACATGAACACCGCTATCCAGGGCGCTCTTCAAGACATGCAAGACGGAGATTACCCAGACAATTATCCACATGAGTACTAGAAAGTATCAACAACGACGAGAAGGAGTAGAAGTAGGCGGAAGAGGAAGATGCAAACACGCCGAGCATTGTCTTTGACGAGGACAAAAAAGAATACTGACATCGCTTCGACCATCGCTTCGACCATATTTTTTTTTCTTTCCTCTTACAGCGATGAAGCTTCGGAAGGCATTCAGCTGTGCTGTGGCGACGGGCCATGGAGCGAATTCCCACTTGTGTATAACGGCCCCTGTAAGTGTACGATGAAGGACGAAGATGTATGAAGAGGCTTTGGTGAACGGGGGAGGGGATGAGTTGAGAAACACGGAGAGATTTTTTTACTGACGGTAAAATATTATTCCGGTGTTGACGACGAACAGACTACTCGACCGAAGACAACTACGTCTCGCCTGGTCCCGACCGTGTCATCTTTGTCACCAGCACCGGCGAGTTCTGTGCTACTGTTACGTATGTATTGCCCTCGAACAGAAGAAACAACTGTCGAGACTCGGTACTGACCATCTCTTTTTCTCTCGTGACAGCCACACCGGCGCTGCCAGCTACGACGGCTTCACCCAGTGCCAGTAAAGCAAAGAGATTCGTTCCTTTGTCCCTCTCTAGCTCAATCAAAATCGAAAGCGTTTCATGCTGTCTGTTGCTATCATCCTCGTCTGTCTCTGCTGGTTCTGAAGCATGATGAGGTTATCACTCGGCACACGCTGACAGGCCAGGCCGGCGGCTGGTGGAATAATCTGACATTGCTGCGAAGAAATTGAAATTTTCCGGCCGTGAGCGGAGAAGGCAAAAAGGGTCCTTGTCTGGGTTACGAAGAGCGAGAATGACGTAGTTTAGGCAGAACAACACGCAAGCCAAAGCCGCTCTTTCTGCACTGACAGCCGACCACGCAGCTCCGACACAAAGCGCAATGTTGCAAGCTGACAGGTCCATCGCTCCGAAATCATTGAAAAACTCAAACACCATCCGAGATCCTGTGCTCTTTGGGTGATGTTGCTGGTGACTTGACATAGCTGAGGTACGTCTGTTTAAAGGGCGAAACTAGTTTTCAGCTGCAACCGAAGTTTGTGGATATGCAGGCTTGCAGCAAGATCAGCACCTAAAATAGGACCAACGTTGAAAAACAGACGAAGCGACCCTTTCCCATGGTCAAAACTCCAAGGATCTGCAACGAACGTCTAGATGCGCTTGAAAGAGTGGCTTCCATGTGGGGACAGCCATGCCAGACGAGTGCGAGTCGAGTAACGTGGTCTTGTCATGAGGGCCTTTCGCTGCGTCGTCACACTTTTTCTTCAAATTGGAAAACGCTGCAAATCACCGACGCCGAACAAAAAACACTGAGCCGAGTGCAGCCAAATTGTTGAATGCCGCACTGACGGGACACAGAGCAAAGGCACGCGCGCGGTCCATGTCCACATTTCTCCAAAGCGTCATCAGTCAGTCACAGCCAAAGGCGGCTAAGCAAAGCAACGCTACGCTACGCTGACCCTTTCGAGCGTGTGTGTGTTTCTGCGTGTGGCAGCAGCTGCACAAACATCCTTTCCGCAGCTCTTTCTTTCTTGTCACCCACTTCCCTCTCTTCTCAACTCGCCTCGACTCGTCTCTTTCTTTCTTTCAACCACTCTCGGACCTCCCCTCTCTTCATACCAATACCCTCTTACCCAACTGCATCTGCATTCGGCACGGTCCTCGACATCTAAACTCGAATCGAATCGAATCGAATCGAATTGGAACCCAGTCAAAGGGCTCCTCCTTGCAGTCGACCTGGGAGCTAACACCATCTAGGAATCACCCACATCGCATCGGAAAGGATCATCCGCGACTCGTCGAGCTAACTAACTTAATATCGCCTTTGCTTGCACCGCCTCGCCCTCTCGATTCCGCAACTGAGGTGGGACTCGCAATCTTAATACCCGCGTATCTAGTTGCTGCAATAGCTCATTGCATCAGGCACGCACCAACACACACGCAAACGACACGAGCAACAGCTCGACTCTGCTGCAACCATGGCGCACGCTTCCAACGGCAGCGTCACATCAGGCGAAGAGGGTAAGTTTTGTTCCTATGTCACCCGTTTGGTGGACACTCCACAGTCACCACTCCTCGCTTGAGATGCAAGCAGACTGCACGTCGCTCTCGAGCCTTGTCAAGCTCGTGTAGCCCTGCAATTGTCGATTGACCTTGCCGAAGCTCGGGCCTCTTAGCATGCATGTCCAAGCATTCCTGTGCATAGCCATGATGCAGGATCAGCTCCCGTCTTCTTCAGAGAGGCAATATCACTGCCACAGCCAGCTTGACTTGATCTGCGTGGCTAGCCGTCTCCGATGAATGCTCTACCTTGCTCTCTCTCTCCGAAACATCGTACTGACGTTCGCCTTGCTCCTCTTTTCTTTCTCCTGCAATCACCATCTTGTTCTTCGCTGGTTCATTATCGTCCGCACACCCTTTTCGTATCGCGGCCATGACGACCGACCTGCAACCGACCTTGCCACGCATTCTTCGTCGCAACTCTTCACATTCACTTCTTGCCCGCGCTCGTCGGCTTTCTCTCGGATCGCGGTCTCTCGCTCATGTCGCTCTTGGCTTTCGTGACGAACCTCCCTCATCGCCATCATCGCCACCGCCACCTGTGCCGCCTATACCTCAATCCTTACGTGCTCGTCCATCGATTCCCAAATTCAACCACGGCTGTCCAAAATCATCGACTACCATCTCGCGCCACGAACCAACAGTCGCAGAAGCAGTCTACAGTTTCAAGCTGCTTGAAGCCTTGAGAAAGGGCGACCAGCAGGCACTCGTTCCTCTTCTCCGACCCATCAACAAGAGCGAGTCTTCGCTCATCAAGGAAAGCACCAGTCCGCTCCATCTCGCCGTACGTTGCGCCGATTTCAACATCATCTCTTTCCTCCTCAACTACAAGCATGTCGACATCAACACCGTCGAGGCGCAGCACGGCAACACTCCACTTCACATCGCATCTGCATCTGGTCGAGACGATGTCGTTCAGCTCCTGCTAGAGCAACCGGACATTGACGACTCGAAACTCAACAAAGACGGCAAGGACGCTCTCGCAGTTGCCAGGACAACTGAAATCGCTCAACAGATCCAGGTCAGCCGTGCTCAGCTCAACGTCAAGTATGTCGAGCTTCTTACCGCCTACGAGCAAGACGCACCGGGCGCTGATGCAAAGATCCACCAACTCCTCGACTTGCCTCGACACTCGGTCATCGACCTCAATGCACAAGGCAGCAATGGCAGCACGCTCCTTCACGAAGCTGTCAAGCGCAAAGACACTCGCATGATCGAGACCGCGGTTCGCAAGGGTGCCGATGTCTATGCACGCGACCGTCGCGGTAAGCGCGTCAACGACGTCACCAAGGACGAAAAGGTCAAGGCGCTCTTGCGTCAACTCCACAATGCCGATGCTGCCAAAGCATCGCAGGCGAGCCAGTCTGGCCAGCCACCCTCCTTCAAAGGCTACCTCGGCAAGTGGACCAACATCGCACACGGATACAAGACACGATGGTTCGTCCTCGAGGACGGCATCCTCTCCTACTACCATAGCCAAGACGACGAAGGCAAGCAGTCGCGCGGTGCCATCAACATGCGCTACGCCAAGATTCGCGCTGACAACAACGACAGGCATCGTCTCGAAATCCTCAGCGAGACGGGCAAGGGCACTTCCAAACTCTACCTTCGCGGAACGCATCCTGTCGAGCGCGCGAGATGGGTGCAGGTGCTTCAACAGACCAAGGAGTTCTTTGAGCTCGAGCGTACTTCGAGTCGTGCAGACAGCTTCTACCGCCAACGTGCTACCTCGAGCGCTTCCCTCTCAGCTGCGCCAGGCATCCAGGCCTCAACAGGGCTCGCCAATCCTGCAGGCATTGTGCGTCCTTCCTCGACTGCACCCAGCGAAAGGGGCGCTGGAATCATCCGTCCTTCCTCGACAGCACCAAGCGAAAAGGGCAGCCGCACTGGCTTGCTCTCCATCAAATCTCCCAGCACTCAGCCTCCCTCGGGCGCAGCCAGCGAAAGATCGTTGCCCTTACTCAATCGCAGCCCGAGTCTGCTCAGCCGACTTTCGAGCGACGGACGAGTCGATGACGAACAAGAAGGCGGGGCCACAGGCGGAGGCATGCCTTACGAATCCGAATTCCCTCTCACTGCTGAAGCGCTCAAGGCGCAGGCAGAGGCGAGTCAGCGCCTCGTTGAGACGCTTGTCGCCACCACCGTCCCAGCAGCGATCCCGGACGACAGCAGCGCAGGCAAGCGCAGCCGCACCTCGTCGAGCTCTATCGTCAGCAACGGCGACGCAGTACGCACAGCGCTTGAGGCTGCCGTCAAGAGCAATCTGCAATTGGTCGAGCGATATCAAGCCATGGTCGCTGCACGTGAAGCCTACATGTCCAAGCGTTACGAGCGCGAGCTGCAGATCAAGCATCTCTGGGAGGAGAACATGGCGGTGCTCGCACAGCAACACGCCGAAATGGAGACGCAGCTCAAGGAAGCCGCTGCCGAGAACGCACGCAGGCGAAAGGCCCTGCGGGAAGTGCGCGAGACTATGGGTTCGTCCCCCGGCTCGGTCTTGTCGCCTGGTGGTGTCGGCCTTGGTGCTGGCGTTGGCGCTGGATTGGCCGCATCTGGCTCGATGGCGTTGTCACTTCACGCTCACGACCCACGTCGTCAGTCGACCGTGATGAGCAACAACACGCTTCAGAGCTACGAGACCGCCGACAGCGGTGCTCCAGGCTCACTCGCAGCACGCCGTCTCGGCGAAGAGGGCGGCTCACAGCTGCAGCTGGATGATAACCTCACTCCTCCCATCCATGCTCAACGTTCGAGCATCTTGGGTATTGCAGACGAGAAGGGCATGGTGCGTGACTCGTTCGACGATGCCGAAGACGAATTCTTTGACGCCATCGAGACGGGTAACTTGCCGGGTCTGGTAGTAGAGAAGTCGCTAAGCCAGCCGCAGTCGAACCCCAACAAATGGCCTGAGAAGTTTGATACCACCATGATCGACGATTTGACTCAGCAAGCCATGGAGCCGTACAAGCACCTTCGAAACAAGCTGCCTATCGGCAAGGACGATCGTCCTTCGGTGTCGCTGTGGGCGATTCTCAAGAACAACATCGGCAAGGACTTGACCAAGATCTCGTTCCCCGTCAGCTTCAACGAGCCCACGTCGATGTTGCAGCGAATGGCCGAGGACATGGAGTTCTCCGAGTGTTTGGATGCTGCGGCGATGCAGGAAGACTCGACCAAGCGAATTGCCTACGTTGCTGCATTTGCCATGAGCAACTACTCGTCGACGATCGGACGAATCGCCAAGCCGTTCAACCCTCTGCTCGGCGAGACCTTCGAGTACATGCGACCGGACAAGAAGTACAGGTACTACTCGGAGCAGGTCTCGCATCATCCACCCATTTCGGCGTGCTTCGCTCAATCGCCTACGTGGGAGTACATGGGCTGTGTCGATGCCAAGTCCAAGTTCCTGGGACGCACCTTCGAGATTCGACCCACAGGTGTGGCTCACGTCAACCTCAAGGTTCCGCGAAAGTGGATCAAGACGGACAAGGAGCTCAAGACGGCGCCCATGCTGGCTCAGGACCATGTGCTGGAGCACTACTCGTGGAACAAGGTGACGACATCGGTGTCTGGATTCATTGTTGGTAGTCCGACCATCGACCACTTTGGCGATATGGAAGTGACCAACCACGCGACGGGCGATCGCTGCGTGCTGACTTTCAAGCCCCGAGGATGGCGAGGCAAGGATGCGTTCGAGATCCGCGGCAGCGTGTACGATGCGCAAGGAACGTTGCAGTGGGACATTGCGGGTCGATGGAACTCGCAGCTGGTGGCACGCAAGTGTGGAGCTGGGTCCGGCGATCTCAACCCGGATCAGAGCGTGGACGCGCCAGATGGACAAATCGCAACAGCACAGCCTCTGGCCGAGTATCTGTTGCTGTGGCGCAACTCGGAGAAGCCAGCATCGCCATTCAACCTGACACCATTTGCCATTACGCTCAACTCGTGCCCTGACGATCTTCGACCCTGGCTGGCACCTACCGACTGCCGTCTACGACCCGATCTGAGCGCGTTCGAGAGCGGCAAATTCGACCAGGCCAACGATCTCAAGCAGAAGTTGGAAAACTTCCAGCGAGAGACGAGGAGGAAGCGCGAGGAGGGCGAATTGCCACCCCACGAACCACGCTGGTTCAGAAGGACGACGGATTCGGATACCAAGGAGCAGCTGTGGCAGCCCGCGCCCGCTGCGGCTGGTGTAGGCGCAGGAGGCAAGGAGACCACCTCGTACTGGGCAGAGAGGTACGAGGTCGGATCCAAGAAGACCAAAGGTGAACAGGCAGAGTGGAGTAATGTTTACCATATCTTTGGTGATTTTGAAGTTCGTTAGGTGATGTCGCACCGAGATGATTATGCTATGGTGCAGGTTGATGCTCATTGTTTTAGATCATACCCAAGGATGTGGATTTGTGTTGCTGTTCTTTAATTCATGTAGATAGTGTGTTGGAGCAACTGATGTGGCATTTCTTCATGATGGTGTGTGTGTGAGGAGTTGCAGAGTATGGGGACAACGTGGACACGCGACATCGGTCAGGGTTTGTGATTGGTTGGTTGAGTCGAAAGTGCCGAGTGGGAAGGTGAGATTAGATTGTGTGGCTCTCTTGCTGGCTTGACTCGAGCTGCCGAATTTTTTCGCGAATCAGAAGAAAGTTGGCTCTGCACGCGTTTCAAGTTCAAAGCTTCGTTGCCGAAAGTCACTTTCTCACCATCATCACCTCCGTAGATCTATACAGGATGAACACCGCACCAACCCCGCTGCCTTCTATTGAGGGTCGACAGCTGATCGTTTTCGATTTTGATTGGTAAGTCCACCAAGTCCATTCGCCTCTCTGCCTCATGTTGATGGAGTTCATTGACCCTCTTCTGCTCTATCTCCAACAGGTCCCTCGTCGACCAAGACACCGATCGATACGTGCACGAAGTGCTCTGCCCACCCCTGCGAGCCGAACTGCAACGACGAAAGAAGAGCGAGCAGTTTACCGACCTATGTGCTGATCTTCTGGTCAAACTTCACTCGCGCGGTGTCAAACCCGAGGAGATCCGAGGTGCACTTCAAACGCTTCCCTTCCACCCAGGCGTCAAGAGGGGAGTGAGCAACCTCAAAGCGGCAGGTCAAACCACCTTCTTCCTCCTCTCCAACAGCAACACCGTCTACATCGATACCATCCTCACCCACCACAAACTCGACAAACTGTTCGACGAGATCATCACCAACCCGGCCTCGTTCAACTCGGACGGTACCCTCGTGTTGAAACGTCGAGTGCTGGCGACAGCAGAGAAGCAGCACGGCTGCACCACCGGATGCTCCGCAAACATGTGCAAGGGCGACGAGCTCGACGCGTTCCTGCAGCGAAACGGAGGGAGGCAAGCCTTCGAGCGTATCATCTACGTGGGCGATGGCGGCAACGACTACTGTCCTGTCAAGAGGCTGGGGGAGAAAGATCTGGCGTTCGTAAGGAAGTTCCGAGGGCTGCAGATGAGGATTGCGAAGGAGGGGGGCGTCAAGGCGGGGATCAAGTACTGGAATGGCGCTTGGGAGTTGGAGGGGTATTTGGATGAGCTTAGAGGCGAGGCTGCGTTGGACTACTAGACGGCAGCGAGAGGAGTAGGAGCGATCGTTTGTCAATCAGAGACAAAATGTTCAGAAACAGCTCCTCACAATCTGTGGTCCGACTCAGCCTGGAACTGCAACGACGGCGAGGAATGAGAAGAAAAGTCGTCTATGAAAATTTGCAGCACAAGTGTCCGTAAAGTCACAACATCATCACCAGCACCAGCACCACCATGAGCAGACTCATCAGCACCGTTTCCCCTCCCACTCCTCCTCCCGCACCGTTCGCCAGCGCCGGATTACTCGGCAGCGGCAACGCCTCTGAACTACTCGCGATCACCGGCAGATCGGCTCCCTTTCCCACACTCGCCGTCGGCAGCGCCACCTTGTAACTGCTCGGCGCCCCCACCACCCCCGTCGGCAGCACACCTACACTCGGCGTCAGCGTCGCGTTCTCGAAAAAGTACCTTGCTCCTCCTCCCGTCTGCAGGCTGACCAACGAGTTCGGCAGCACGCTATTCACCTTTGTCGCCTGCTCCAAGAAACTGCTCACCTCTTGCGTCGGCTGCGGTCTGAACACCACCCCGCTCTGCGTCGCATTCGCTGGCTGTCTGAGCGGGTAGAATCCCACTTTCGGCGGCTCCTTCTCATCCACACCGATGGAAAACACCGAATACACTGCCCGTAGGAACGGCGTACCCAAAATCCACCCGACACCATCAGCATCGACCGGCGCAGCAGCCGGCCAAGCAAAGCACAGGTACGGCTGCTGAGCGTCCGGTCCGATCAAATAGTCCGTCGGGAGCAGCGTAATGTTGCGACCACCAAAGGAAAAATACATCCGATCGGTAGTGTCACAGGGGACCACGAAGCGACCGCCTCCGACGTGCCTGCTGTTCTTGATCTGGGCAAAGAGCGACGAAACGTCGGACGGCGGGCCGAGGATCGACGACGAGCCGCTGTCGATCAGCGCCAGCGTTCCACTCGGATAGTCCGCGGTGAGCGTAGCCGGCACCCCACCGACCCCGGCAGCAGCGAGCGGCAGCACCCACTGCACGTAGGATCCGAGACGCGGACCGTCCACATTCAGCGACGCGTTCGCCGGCAATCTCGTGTCTCCGGAAGGAAACGGGTAGACGGTGTACCACTCCACCTGCTCCCTATCCTCCCTGGTGGGCAGCACAGCCGGATCGACCGCGCCGATCGTCATCCTACCCGCTTCCCGCGTCAAGTACAGCCCGAACATCGGATACCCCTCTCCACCCGTCTGCAGCAGACTCGTCATCAGCGGCGTCGTCTTCACCTCGGCCACCTCCGCCGTAGGATCGGAGCCGAGCAGGCTGCGCGAGATCACACTGCCGCGCGGGAAGCCCAGCCCGAGCACACCCGATATCCCCTGCTGCGCGAGCGTCACGTTCGTCGCGTCGACCAGCGCAAACGCTTGCGCGGCCACGGTGAGATTGGAGAGAGTGATTGTGTCCGACACCACGCTGCCCTCGGCGTACGTCGTGTCGCTGTAGACGATCGAAAAAGGAACCTCACCACGCTTCGTAGCGCCATCACTTTCGGCACCGGACGCGTCCCCCACCTCGATCCGTCGAAACGTCGAACTCTTGGCAGGGTCGAACTTCAGCACGTCCTCCGCGTCGCATTGCGGTGTGGTGCAGCTCGAGGAGACGACCCAGAGGTCGGCCGATCCAGTGTCGAGCTGCACGAACACGAGCTGGGACGAAGAGAGGTTCAGAGGTGCCTGGTAGGCGCCGGAGTGGTAGGCGAGGGCCTGCAGCTTGTCCTGTGCGTCGGTGCTGGAGCGCGGGTGCAGCGCGGCGAGGAAGGTGCGACGGCGGGCGAGGGTCGAGGCTCGGAGCTGGGCGGGGTCGAGGTTTTGCTGCAGGTTGGGTGCGCGGAGGGGGAGGATTGTTGGATCTTCGTGAGATGAGGGCGGTTGTGTGGTGAAGAAGGAGGGTGGGTCGGCGGGTCGTGCTGTCGATTCGGTGCTGGAGACGACGATGAGGAGGAGGAGGAGGTAGGTGAGCGGGACGAGCTGCTGTAGCGTTGACGGCATGTCGAGCCTTCTCCGCAGCTAGGCACGAACGTTCTGCCAGCCCGTGTACCGCCGAGAGAAGCGTATCGTACACCCAGAGTGAGTTGGAGGGAGTAGTCGGACGACGAGATGGAGGCCTGGTGGTGCGATGTTGGACTGGTTCGGTCAGGGTCCAACCAGCCACTAAGATGGTGGCCTCGAGAAACGTCTTAAAATGGTGGACGCGATGCACGAAGAAGCCGAATGACATCAGTCTTGGCAGGGGGGGCATTTTCGCAAGGTGTTAGACCTGGCGCATGTGTTCATCTTCAGCTCCAAAATCCACGCCTTTGGTCCATGGACATGACAGCGTTCGTTGCTCGAGAGGGTAGAAAACCGACCAGAAAAGCTTGGTAAAAGCAGGTCGCAAAAATGACCGAAAAAAAGATGCAGGACAAGAAAAAATCACCGGGATCAGACCGATTTCGACAATTCGCGCTCCCGATGAGCTTTGATCGTCCGCCAAGCTAAAAGAAAAAAAGAGACGACGATCCTCGCTGTCGCGTGCCAAGAGGAGGGATGCTCGCATGCCAGCGAAAAGCCTTTTAAACAACCATGCTTCGCTTGGAGGGGGGAAAAAATGATCGCCGCATCATGCGCTACGGCGACCAAAGCATGTCTGCCAAGCGAGAGGCTGTAGAGTGATCAGTCATGGCAGATTGCAGGCTGCCTTGAATGCTCCTTGTATTGATCGTGGCTGCCACGACTGATCTACGACGTAGCAATGAATCCGCTAGGTGACAGCGCCGAATCCACGGCTGGGAACAAGGTCGCGCTAGACAGCCATTCCGATGTCCGCGCTCGGAGCCCTTTTCGCCGGCGGTCTCTGTCTCGACCAGGAAGCTGGAAAGGGTGCAGACGGCGAGGTGTCTGATTGGCGAACACAACCGTCAGAGAGATCAGCCTCGGCGTTGAAGCCAGCTGAGCGTAAATCACCGCATCATTGGAAACCAAAAAAGAAAAAACACAACAACACGTCGCGACAAGGAGACCAACACCGAGACCTCTCTTTCCTTTCCGAAAAACAAAAAACAATAACAAAAGCGACAGAGCGGAAAAGGAAATTCCGACGACGAGGCTTCCTAAAGAACGAGTGTGCAGCTTGTCGCACCGGCTCGATTCGCTTTTCCGCAGTAGCGTCAGGTCTTGCAAGCAAGAGCCGACGGAGAAACAAAGCACAGCCAAGAAAGAGAGACTGTGATCATGCAAGTTGCAAATCTCATCCTCACGTGTCAGTTCACCGAAGCAGGTCGGCAACCAGACTACGTTTCTTCTGTATTCACCATGCGAGACCCACAAACATGCTGTATGGAAGCAGCACCATGTTCAAGAACTCACCAGGGTGTGGACAGCAGATGGAAGTCCGGCTTTCAAAAGGTGCTGTACCGAGATGAAGGTGGAGAGTCTTTTTTTCTGTCGATGGCGTGCACATGTGGGATTTCCTTTTGCACGTCGCTAGTCGCCCTACCAACGAGATCGCCCATGCATCAAAAAAATCAAGGCTCGGAGAAAGTGCGTCGATTGGACGGTTAGTCACTTTTCATGCAAAGACTAGCAGCCGACAAAAAAAAGTTGGTTCCGTGACACGTTTGGCGAGTAATGATAGGCGAATCGAGTGAATATTGAGTGAACCGGGTCTGGACCGTAACGATAGCTCATCTTGAATCCACCGCAAGCGAGGAAAGGATCGAGTCAAGGGCAGAATGCTCGCAATGAGTAGAGGTCAAAGAGCAAGGACGAGGTCTGCTGGCTGCTGGACAACGCTGCGTCGGCGTGAGAGACAAGGAGACAGGAGACACGCGCGTCTTTTCTTCCAGTTCGCCCTCAAGCTTGCCCACGCCGTCGACTGCTCTTTGGCTCTGCGTCGACGCGAAGAATTTCTAATCTGGATCAACATTTTCTTCCCCACAGCGCTCTTGCAGAGAGGATGAACTGAATTTGAACGGAAAGGATGTCGAGAAGGCTAAATTTGGAACAGTCGAATGAACAGAGACAGAGAGACAGACGCAGGCAAGGGCAAGAGCAAGAAAAAAGCAAGAGCAAGCAGGGAGGCAGAGCATGCTGCGTGGGTGTGCAGCTGCTTGCTTCTTGCCACAAAGCAAGAGTGTGAGTGTGCGATGGCTCGAGATCGCGCTGCGTTGTGGTTTCTTTTTCTTTTTTCGCCGTGCATGTGCGTGCGCGTGTCTCACCGCTGCCCTTTCTTTCCTCTGCGTTTTTGGCTGGCCTCGTGTCTGAGAGTGAAAAGTGTCCTGGTTGACTGGCTGGCTGGCTGGCATGCAAAAAGCCAAAAATTGTGATTGTGATTTGGCACGCCAGTTTCTCTCTCTCTCTCTCTCTCTCTCTCTCTCTCTCTCTCTCTCTCTGCCTTTGTCTGCGTGTGTTTGTTTCTGGTTTCTGGCCGGTGATGCTTCGACTGCCGCCAATCGGATCTTCCTTTGCTCCAAATTCAACGGCACAGCGCAGCAGAGCGGTCAAACCAAATTTCGAGTCCGATTCAAATCACACACATCACACACACACAACTCACACAACTTAGACACGCCATCCTAGCCTCACTCACACTTTTCGCTGCGGTTTGCATCTCGACACCTCTTCGTCGCCATCACCATCTTCCTTCGACTTGGGCTGTACTGTCGGGACAGGCTTCAGTCAATAGTGTCTCTTCCCTAGTACGCTCCTTTTCACCCCCGTCGGATACCCCGTTTGGCTGCGTCTCATCCGTACACACGCAGCACCATCCACGTTTGGTTCCGACGACGTTGGATCTCCAGCTTGGACCGTCTCGTTGCTTGTCACCTTCTTGGCACCATCATCCTAGGCTTCATCGGCACATCCTCCTCGACCGTATCGACCCTCTGGCCGGCTATCATATCCTTTGTGCACCTCTTGACCTCGGCGTATCCTATCACTCGACGCGAACCTCGGTCATCTTGGTCGTCACCACCACCGACTGTCTTCGGAAAGCCGACATCATTTTCGCACGCCTCGAATTGCGAGTCAATCCTTCCTCGTCAGATATCACGACGATCGAATAGTGCTGCTTCATCGGCTTCCGTTCGGAGAACAAAGAGAGAAAGCAAGCTCAAGATCCAATTCTCGCATTCATCTTAGGCTCGACGAAACTCAAACCTTGATCTGTGCAGCGTATGTATCGCATCTCGCCTCGTGTGCGGCTACCAGTCGAGCTTCATTTCGGAACCTCGCTCTGCGCACTTTCGCTCACTCACTCATTTCGCTGTTTCCGTCCCACTGACACACACTTTGTCTCTTTCTTTGCCTCTCCTTTGTCTTGTCGAACCCACTTCTCCATTTCTCCCTCCTCTCTCCGCGGTTACCTTACGCCACGCCTCTCATTTCGACCCTCATCTCGACTCAACTCAACCATGCACCACCACCCATGTACTCCCAACCTCAATCACGCCTCACCTCACCATGCCGCCTCGTGACTATCCTGACCATTTCTACGACCATTCTCGACGCTCTCTGCCAACACCATGCACCACTCAACAGTCTTTTCACGCCTCACGACCTATCTCGCTCGGATCGCCTCACGAACCGCAGCATTCCGCTCCGCAGCGCTTCACTCTTCCATTTGCAGAGCCTGTCGCCCAGCACCAAGGTAGCAGCGCTGTCTTTCGCGGCGCTTATCCACCAAGGAGCTCCTTTAGCAGTCCATCTGGTACTCTAGCATCCGACGCTCGCTTCCAACATCGCCCAAATCCAAGCTATCAAGTCGGTTGTCGCATTCCGTCCAGCCTCTCTCAAGAGTGTCAGCTTGACGTAGCAGACGATACCGACTCCCAGAGCGACAGTACCGATAGCACCGATAGCAGCGACGAACCAGCACAAGCTGCTGAGCCCGTCTCGACCTCGCGTTGCACTGCGTATCCCTCCATAACCGCCATCATGACGGCAGCAGCTCCCTCCATAGACTTGCTCCCACGCATGGGCCCATCCAGCGGCATGCACAGCCCCTTTTCGATACCGCACCCACTCTTTGGTCACGATGCAACTCCCTCGTCTTCCAGTTCCTTGCCTCGATCGCCGTTATCTTCGACCTTCGAGTCCAGACCATTTGACGCCGGTGCGCGCAAAGCTTCGGCGCTCCTCGATGCGCTCGCAGGACCGTCAAGCGGCATGCAGCCCTCCTCCTCTTCCGGCTCTCTCCGAGCCGCCAACCCATCCAATCTCGACTTGAGTCAGACCGCTGGTTCTTCGCTTTCTGCTGGTGGCAGCTTCACCGGCTCTGGCGCTTATTCGAGCAGCAACGGCAGTTCTTTTGGCCAATCTGGCTCAAGTGGCTTTGGAAATGGCGGTGCTGCCGATCCCGATGGCTCGCAGCGCAACAGCGGGCCCGGCGACGAGAATGGATCAGGAGGCAACGGAGACGACGGTTCCAGGGACTCTAGCGAAAAGGACAAGGCTAAGAAAGCCAACCCGCTCCTCGATCTGCTCGAAACAGAAGGTGCCTACGTCTCGGAGCTCAGCAAGATCATCAAAAAGGTCGCAGCAGCGTGGTCCCGCTCCAACTTCCCACCGCCCGAACTCGATACCATGTTCCGCAACATCGAGGCCATCTACCGTGCCAACCGCAGCTTCCTCAAAGCACTCAAAGAGATTGGGCCCAACCCTTCCTCACCCAAAGCTCTCGGCGACTTGCTCATGAAGTGGATCGACGATCTCGAGACGCCCTATTCGCGCTTCTGCGAAAACTACCTCGCCGACTTTGATGCGTGGGCCACCGTTCAGTCCAATCCTCGCCTTTCCAAGCTTCTCGAGGAAGTTTCAGGGGCTACAGATGCCGAGGGCAAACCTGTCATCTTCAGCGACCGCAAGCGCGATCCCAGCGAGCCCTGGACGCTCGACAGCCTCTTTGCGCTTCCGCACATTCGCCTCAAGTACTACAAGAAGCTCTACTCGCGGCTGCTCAAGAGCACTCAACCAGGCAGGAGCGATCACCGCTTGCTCGTGAGCGCCAACGAAAAGCTCGACGAGCTTGTAGACAAGTCCAAGCGCAGGTTGGCAGTCTCGGTGCTTGACGAGGCAGCTGGCCGCGAATCGCGCGATAGCTCCTTTGCCGAGAGCAACGTCACCAGCGACAACTCGCCCCGCGACCGTGTCTCTTCAGCCACCTCCAACTCCGAGTCGCAATCCCCCAGCGTGCGACCCGTTCAGACCGTCGGCACCAAGTCGTCTCCTCCTCGAGCTCCCGCAGCAGCGCCCAGCAATGGTGCAGACACCGGCTCTGTTGCAGCTCGAGCACCCACAGGAGGAGGCTTGCCCATGATCAACACAGGCGCACCTCCCACAGCTGAGATGAACGGCCTCAGCATTTCGCCTTCGCGTCCTGACCTCATTCGAGGCAATTCGGAAGTCGCAAGCATTCACGACAGCACCTCACAGACGGCCGTCGACGACGCTGCCTCGCAACGTACCAACTCGCTCACACAGCCCATCGAGCTGCTCGAGAAGCGCCTCGACACATCCAGAACCCTCGACATCTTTACCATGAAGCCCAAAAAGTGTCAGCTCCAGATGAATCCACCCAACCTGCCCTTCACGCGCGCCATGCGCAAGTCGGCCGACGTCGTCATCCACTTTGCTCCCTCCAGCGGTGGTCCCGAGATCACGATCCGCAGAGCTCACCTGTTCTTGCTCACAGATCTCTTCTTGGTCTGCGAGCGCATGACGCCCAGCGAAAAAGCTGAGAGCTCCAAAGGTGGGGCAGGGCCGGATATGTGGCTGCTGTACCCACCTCTGGCAGGCAAGCATCTGCGGGTTGCCGATATGGGCGGACAGGGCAATGTCTTGTCCATCACCATCCTCAAGAAGGAGAAGCTCATCGTGCACACCGACTCTCGCCAAGCAAAGGAGGAATGGCTCGAGCATTTCGCCCAGTGTCAAAAGTTTGCTGCCAACTTGGGACTCAAGGTCCAGACCGGAGGCAGCACGCTGACCACGCCTTCCGCCAATAGCAGTGTCATCTCTGGCAATTCGCTCACTTCGGGAGCGCCCAGCCTCATCACACCTGCACTTTCGCCGGCGATCTCCGTGACACCTTCTTCTACGCATGGACACGATGAGGCAACAGACAAGTTGCCCGCACCCTTCAGCGCCGAAGGATCCAACTCGCCCGTCATTGGCTCGGATCTGTCCAGGCAGGCTTCGTTCAACTCGGTTGCATCCTTCCCGAAGGTGGCTGCGATCGGCTCACCCGATCTCGGCCCTATGCCAGTCGGTGGCGGCTCGTCCTTTGCTCCACGATCGCCTTCGCCTTCTCAGTTCGGACCAGGCGGCGGTCCTGGTGGATTTGGTGGACCAGGCGGACCACGACCTCCCATGCCGCGTCCTGGTATGATGTCGCCTGGCAACGGTACGCTCTCGCCTGACACTAGTCCAGCTTTCGGTCCTGCACGCTACGGTCCCGGAGGTTTTGGACCCAACGGACCCAATGGCTCAATGCACATGGGACGACCGCCGTTGATGCAGGATCCAAACATGCCACCTCGCTCGCCTGGTGGTATGCGAGGACCGGGGGGACCCGGAGGCCCAGGTGGGCCGGGAGGACCGATGCAGTTCCCACGTGGAGGACCAAGCCCAGTTCCTGGACAGATGCCCGGCGGCAACAGTCCTGGACTTGGTCCAATGCATGTTCGACCTGGAATGGGACCAGGACCGGGACCGCAGCCTGGGATGGGACCTGGAGGACCCATGCCACCTTTTGCGAATGGCGCACCGAGATCGGCAATGGGACGACCGCCTCCTGGTGGTCCCGGTGGACCCGGCGGTCCGGGAGGTCAACCTTGGGGTCATGGTCTACCGCCTCCTCCGCCCAACGGCATGGGACCACGCGAAGCCATGCGACGCCCGTCTGCACCCAACCTTCGACAGGTGTCGAACAGCTCGTCTGGCGGTGGACGCACTTCGGACGAAGGAGAGAATGGTGGCCGTTCGTTTATCCGTACGCGCTCGGTGTCGAGCACGGGATCGACTGCTCCCAAGCTTCCATCCGCGATGATGAAGGAGGGACGCGACAAGAGCGAGCGCGGCACCGACGTTTCCCCACCCTCGAGCCCTGTATCCAAGAGGCAAGGGCCGTTCCGAAGCACGGTGTCTGCGCAGATGCGATGCAAGCTGTTCCTCAAGCAAAGCCATGCGCAGTGGAAGTCGTTGGGTAACGCCAGGTTGAAGCTCTACCACATCTTGCCGGACGACATCAAGCAGTTGGTGGTGGAGAACGATCGCAAGACGCTTATCTCGACCATTGTGCTGACGGATGGCGTGGAGCGCGTGGGCAAAGTGGGTGTAGCTGTCGAATTGAGCGACCGGGGCAATCGCACAGGTATCGTTTATATGCTTCAGATGCGAAGTGAGGAGTCGGCGGGAGGATTGTTTGGACAGTTGTTGGAGGGAAGCGATAGGACGGCGGCGGCGGTTTCCATGGGCGGCGGTCTGGCGTGAAGGTCGTGAATATTCATAGGTCAAATTAGAGACGGTAAATCTGAAACATTCTTCATCAGTTATGACGGCTGAGTCTGTGTCAAAGGTGATTGCTATTGGTACAAATACATGATGTCGAAAGCAAAGAAGAGTGAGAAATGAGCAAGAATAGAAGTCTAATTGTCGTCTTGATCCATGTCTTGGTCGTTGTCGTCCTGTGGCTCGGCAGGCTTGGATTTTGACTTGCTCTTGGAGGGAGAAGCTTTCTTTGATGTTTTGGCGGCGGGCTGCTCGTCCTCATCTTGATCTTCTTCTGGTGCTTCCTCATCCTCGGCAGCATTGTCCTCGTATTCCTCATCGCCGTCACCTTGTCCCTCTTCTGCCTCCTCCTCGTCTTCATCCTCCTCCTCCTCCTCCTCTTCCTCGTCCTCATCCTGCAGTGTACCTTCCAAGATCATGTTTTCCTCCGTCTGTTTCTGCTGCAGCTTATCCTGTCTTGCCTCGAGTGCTGCTGACAGTGCCATCGGGGTAGGAATAGCATCTTTCAAGAACTCGAGGTATTGGTTCTGCTGTACCGCGCGCGACAAGTCCTTGTACATGACGTGTCTGCGTTTATCCAGCTTCGCATTTGTATACGCCTCGTCTGTGAGCTTCTTGACAAAGATCTCGGTAGCGATGCTGATGAGGAAAGTAGCTTCTTTGGAGCAAATATCGACGTCGCGGTCTGCTTTGATGATGCGCGCCACTCGAGCTGTCGGGAAGATCGATACGCCCCGTTGAGTTTTAGACGTTTTGGAGGGTGACGTGGTCGACGGACCTGGCGAGGAGGGTGATTCTGATCGTGACATTGTCGAGTGTAGCGATGTGATGTGTGATCGATGAGTGATGCGATGCGATGTGATCAGGTGGTGAGAGGAGAGAAAGAGCGGAAAGAGTGGAAGAAAGGAGAGGAAGCTTCGCTCGTCGGTCACACTTAACGCGACGCGTGAATTTCTGTTTCTGCAACCAACACTCTTTCAGCGCTGAGAATTCCAACGCACCGGCCACTCAATCACAATCACTCTCCTCGACAAGATCACTCTCATTGACTGAGCCATCTTGACTTAGCCATAGCCCTCGAGCCATACTGTCATTATCCATCACATCGAAGCGGCGCTGATCACATCTTGCGAAACAGCCATGGCTACGCCAACATGCTCATAGCAAGGCTTCGAGGATCGAACGGCTAAATGGACCGGATCTCATTTCGACTCAGCCTCACGAAACCCACTTTGGCAGACTGGCCAAAGGTCTATAAAGAGACCGGTCGATCCTTCGATCTCGACTCAGCTCGCTCCAACCACCTCGGGGATGTGATTGCGCTCTCTCCAAACTCGAAATGACGGACAACACAGAGCAACAGCTCTCGCCCGAGGCGGAATCGTCCCGCTACCGACCCATCAAACGTCTCGATGAAAGCGTCGTCAATCGCATCGCAGCTGGAGAGATCATCCATCGTCCCGCCAATGCACTCAAGGAGCTCATCGAGAACTCGCTCGATGCAGGCGCCACCCTCATCCGAATCACGCTCAAGGAAGGTGGCATCAAGATGCTCCAGATTCAAGACAACGGCTCCGGCATCCAACCCTCCGACTTGCCTCTGCTCTGCGAACGCTTTGCCACCTCCAAACTTCGAGACTTTGGCGATCTCGAGAGCATGTCGACTTTCGGCTTCAGAGGTGAAGCCTTGGCGAGTATCAGCTACGTCACCGCTTCCATGAACGTCGTATCCAAGACCAGGCAGCAGGATTGCGCCTATCGAGCCTATTACGCCAACGGCAGCCTCGCGCCTCCCAAGCCAGGTCAGAGCACTGATCCGAAGCAATGCGCCGGAACCGACGGCACGCTCATCACCGCCGAAGATCTTTTCTACAACGTGCCACAGCGTCGAAGAGCCTTGCGCAGTGCAGCCGAAGAGTACAACCGCGCGCTCGACGTCGTTTCGAAATACGCCGTGCATTACGGTGGCAAAGGTGTCGGCTTCGTCTGTCGAAAAGCTTCCAGCAACGCCACGGACCTCAACGCACCATCGTCTCCCACACAGTCTACGCTCGACACGATCCGTCTCCTGCATGGCAATGCCGTTGCTCGAGAGCTGGTCGAGCTCAAGGATGTTGCTGACGACCATCTGGGCTTCCAGTGCCAAGGATGGATCAGCGGCGCCAATTGGAGCAGCAAGCGTACAACAATGCTCTGCTTTATCAACAACCGTCTGGTCGACTGTCCTTTGCTCAAGCGATCCATCGAAGCGCTCTACGCTGCGCTTCTGCCCAAAGGCGGCCATCCTTGGGTCTATCTTGCGATCTCGATCAATCCTGCCAACGTGGATGTGAACGTGCATCCTACCAAGAAGGAGGTCCACTTCCTGCATGAAGAAGAAATTGTCGAGCACATCTGTCAGGAAGCCCAGAAACGATTGGCGGGCGCAAACTCGAGCAGAACATTTGCTTTCGCACAAGCAGTGTTACCCATCCTGCCTCCGGATGTAGGAGGCACACCAAGCTCCTCTGCCGTAGGTCCTAGACAGGTTGAGCAGATCTCAAGACCATCTCTCCGAGAGACAAGGAGCAGTAGCAGCAGCAGCGCGGGCAGAGCGAGTGGGAGCAGTAGCCCTGCTCGTGCGGTTCGCGGATCGGAAAGCTCCGGACCGGTCTCATCATCGAAAGGCTATCCTCAGCACCTCGTTCGGGTCGACGCAAAGACGAGGACGCTGGACTCGATGTTTACTTCCACGTCCAAGACGAATGGTAAGAAGCGTGCGTTGGAAGGAGGAACGCTGGAATCATCCATTTCGGATGTATTGATGTCGGAGACGACGGCCCAAGACGAATCCGAATCCGCATCGCACCATCCGGTAGCGGCTCCTATGCACGGTAGCGACTCATTTGCCGATAGCACGGGCAATGGCACCGGCGGTAGCAGTCTCGCTTCCCTGGCCAGACGTAGTCGTCACGCGCTCAGCGTCCGTATCTCGGACTCGGACTGCTCGCTCACTTCGGTTCGAAATTTGCGAGCGTATATCAACAAGTCTCAGCATCGCAATCTTACAGAGGTGGTGCAGAATCACACTTTTGTCGGCGTCGTCGACCTCGACAAGGGGTTGAGCCTGATTCAGCACGAAACGAGACTGCTGCTCGTCAATCACGATGCCATGATCCGCGAATTTGCCTTTCAGCTCATCATTCGTCAGTTTGGCAGTCTGAAGCGTGTACGGCTGGATCCTGCACCCAAGCTCGACGACCTTGTACGTCTTGGATTGGAGAATGTCGCTGGTGTTCCCGAGGACGACACGCAAAGCATCGAGGCTACCAAGGACAAGATGGTCGATTTGCTGCTCGAGAATGCCGAGATGATCGACGAGTATTTTTCGATCTGCTTGGATGCAGAGAAGCGAACACTCGAGGCTTTGCCGAATTTGCTTCCTGGCGGTGGTGGTGCGAATGGCAGCGCGATCGAGTTGGATCGACTGCCGCAGCTGTTGGTCAGGCTGGCAACACGCGTTGACTGGGAGGACGAGCAAGAGTGTTTTGACACTTTTGCAACACAGCTTGCTTGGAGTTGCATGCCGTGTCCGCCGCCGCCTCTCCCAGCATCGGCCGGAAAAGGGACGGAAGAGCAGCAGATCGAGACGGAAGAAGCCAAAGAAGCACGCCAGGAGAGAGAAGCGGGGGAAGAGGCAGCAAAGAAAAGGGTCCAACACCTGTGGTTCGACAGCATGGCCAAGTCGAGGGGCAAATACATGCCCAGCAGAGCGACAAACGAGTTTGTGGTCCAGGTGGCCAACTTGCCAGACTTGTATCGTGTCTTTGAACGATGCTGATGGCGTCACGTCTTTCGCTCAATGCGATGTCACGATGCAATGTCACACTTTACATCACACAGCGATCGCATTGGCAATCGCACTCATACACACTCTGTCATGGACCGTCCGTGCCTGAGCAAGCCTCTTGAGATTTTCACTGGCTCTTCTTCTTCCCGTGCTGCTGCACCGTCTTTGCCGTCTTTCGCTGCACCTTGCCCTCCAACTTTCCCCACAACTCCCTCTGCCAAGCCTCGATGAAGGCCTCCCTCCCAAACACCCGCTGCGCTCTTCTCCTCGCCCCCTCCCTCATCTCCCTCACACCCTCACCGTCCTTCTCTTGCCTATCAAACACCTCGGCCAACACCTCAGCGAACTCCTCGACGCTCTCCGCATGGTACCCAACCGGCGTCGTTCCCTCCTTTTCTTCCAAAGGATGGTTCTTCGACGGCACGGCAATATCCAACCACGGCCCCGCGCTCTTGTGGCTCACCGTGATCAGCCCGGCCGCCATGAACTCGACGACGTTGATACCGAAGTGTTCGTCCTTCATCGTGCTGATCCCGACGCTTGCCGTTTCGAGCCGTGAGCAGATGGTCGCGTAGTTTGCGTTGACCACCAACTCTACGTGCTCCTCTAGACCCAGTTCGGCGCTCAGTGCGCGCAGGAGTGCGATCCTCGCCTCGTCGTCGGCGTTCCTGCTGCTACCCATCATGACCAACCTTACCGGGTTATCCGCAAACAGATCCGGCCTCACCTCACGCAGCCGCGCCAGAACCCGCAGCTGCACCGGATGCTCCTTCTCCGGCCTAAACTGCGCCAGGCTCACCACCACCCTCTCGCGCCTCTCCAACCCGAACCTGCTCAACTCGCCCGTATCGCACGGCGGGTACACCTTCTCCACCCCCACCCCTGCTTTCCCCATCAACTGCCTCAGATGCGCCACCGTCCAACTCCCGTTGCCCACCACCACATCGGCCCGCCTCAGGCTCCACGCGTACGCCCGCGCAAACGCTCGGTAGTACACGAGCTTCGCTGCGCTCCTCCAGCGCGAGCGCGCGGTGGCGGCGTCGTTGGTGTGCGAAGCCTGTCGGGCCGAGACGCGCGCCAGCATGTCGGTAGAGATGACGGGGTAGTGGACGTACGCGCCGACGGGGAGCGAGGGGGAGAAGAGACGCGCGATGGGGAAGGTGAACGCGTACCCCATCGTGTCGATCCACACGTCGGGGATGAGGGTCGAGAGCGCTTCGAAGCCCAACCAGACGGAGCCGTAGCTCTGACCGAGCAGCGTGAACCTCTTCCAGGTCGAATCTTCGACCATCCACCTCCGCCTCAGCTCCACCATCGCCACGCGCTCGGCGTCGATCGTGATACCGAACCGGTTCGACGCCTTGGTCAAGATCTCCTCCTTCGACGCTGCCGGGTAGTCGCCCGTATACACCACCACAACCACGTTCGGATCCGCGTCGAGGTGCCACCGAACCGCTTCGTACAGCACCCTCTCCCCGCCACCCCCGGCGTTGCAGTAAGGGTGGAAGAAGCCCACCACCGTACGCTGCGGCGACGCCCGTTCGTCGATACCGAGGCTGGCGAGGAGCTTGCGTCGGCGCGTGCGGTTCGTCTTGCGGACCTTGCGCAGGGCTTTGTCGGCGACTTGAAGCGCGCCGACGCCGAAGCTGAAGACGATGAGGCCCAGAGGTAGCAGTAGAGGGGCGAGGAGGCGGGAGAGGCTGGTGAGCATCGATTCGGTGGACGACGATGAAGTGGGGAACAACGTCGTGGTTGATGAAGGATCGTAGGTCGAGCTGCTAGCAGAAGCGCTCGGTAGGATGTATACAAACAGCGCCCCGACCAGCAGCAGGTACGCCGAGCCGCTCACTGCCACGCTCCTCGTTCTGACCACCTTGCCACCTTCCCTCTCCACCACCGTCCCATCCACCCCTCTCGCCTGGCCCTCCCTCAAACCATCCCTCACCACCCTAAAGCTATCCACCATCAACGCCACCGGCACCACCACCCACACCAGGTTCATCAGCACCAGGTACACCCACAGCTCCACCCACCCGCCCGTCTCCAGCCGCTCGCTCCCCGCCAACCATTCAGGCGCAAACGTCATCCACCCCCCATACAACTCCGCCGTACACAACACCACCACCCAAAAATGATACACCCTATCCCCCCGCGCCAACAGCCACGCACAGTACCCCGCCATCGGCCCCGCCACCAGCACCGTCACGTACTCCATCGCCACCAGCGTCGCGTCGCCCGTCCCCCACCGCGCATCCGCCCGCGCATACTCCTGCCACAGCACCCCGAAGAAGCTCGCCGACGCGTCGACGCTGCGCGACTGCGTGCTCAGGTACAGCCACGACGCTTCGAGCGTAAGATGGCAGATAGCGTCGAAGGCGAGCCATACAAAGATGCTGCGCGTCTTGAGGGTGGTAGAGCGCGGAAGGAGACGGCGCGAGAGGAGGAGGGCGAAGGCGACCATAGAGCCGACATAGCCGAGCGAGAGCAGCGTTTGAAGGTTGAGCAGCCGGTCCATGGTCGTGTGCTAGTTTTGCCAGAGAGGCGGCAAGGGAGACGCTGCCTCGAAAGTGTCGATAGTTGAAACGACCGTTGAAAGAGAATTGTAATGGAAGAAATGGTGGTGGTGAGAAGAAAGAACGAGAAAGCAACACTTTCGAAAGGGTCCGTGCAGTGCAGTTGAGAAATGTAACAGGTTTGAGATTTCTTTTCGGTTCCTCTGACACGCGGTGCTACTGTACAGTACGTACATCTGCGCCACGGAATGCTAAATTTGCGCTGCGCTTTTTGACATCTCGGTCCTACACCACCGCCAAGATCGACCACTACCTGCTTTGCCCCGCTGCCGTTCTACTCTGACCCTACCCGTCGAGCATGTTGATGCTCTTCCTGCGTCTCCTCGAGCCAAGCATTTCGCCATGAGCACCTGCCAAATCATTGGATGAATCTGATGCACTCCAAAGCCCTCCTGCACAAGAGATTGGCCCGCTGTTCATCTTGATTCCCGTGAACCTTGACAAAGATCTCCTGGTAGTGTTGCTCGCAGAGACCATGCGGATTGGTGTCTCCTCCGTTACGATTGTCGGCGACTTTAATCGAACTAAGCACCAGCTTTTTGCCATACGGATACGGTGGATGTTCAATGCGATTTGATACCGCACAGCACCTCGGGCAGGTTGTGAACCTGTCGCTCCAGCCTAGCCGATGTGCTCCTGGGCGGTATTCTCCCGTATCACAAATGCATCCACCCTGACATAAGGCAGGAACGACAAGTGGGTTCGGGAATGATTGCTGGCGCGGAGCTAAGCATACGCCAAAGCCATTGCGATAGGTCACTCGATTTGACATGTATTCCTCGATCACGAGGACCGATTTGAGGTTGTTGCACGTCTTTCCGGTCGTGAGCAACGCACGGAGGTAGTCGACGAGTATGCTCTTGCTTTTACATGAGCGGAGAGACAAGTTCTGCAGATTAGGTAGCCGAGTAAGTATATCGATGGCGGCCAGATCATACACGCATTCGGTAATGCGCAGCGTGACAACGCGCGAGAGCCAATCTTGCACGCCAGGAGATGGGTCAGCGGCAATTGATGCGAAGTTGAATGGGAGTTTCGCTCCTTTCCAAGCGACTGACCTGCAGTCCCAATCAAGGTGTTTCGGCTGCAGGCGACCAAGGATTTTGGAAGCGAGGTGCTTCCATTGCTTCGGGAATAGCTGCAATTTCAGTGTATTGAGCTTCTTGTCGGGAGTAGGAGATCTGAGAATGCAAGTGTGCATAAGACGCACAAGGTGATATACGTGAATCGCGTCCCGGGCTGCATTGTAGTATCGATCTCCCCACCTGAAATATCTGGAGGGTGCTGTCAAAACGATCAAGTCCTGTACGTACAGCACGTATTCAGGGTGGGCTTCCAAGGCGTCGAACAGGGACCGGCAATACATGTAACCCGGCCACATGAGCCTTCGATAGAGCAGTGGAATCGTCAAGGCGTAGATACGTGAGCATACGCAGAGTAGGTTCCTGACCTCAGTGTCCCGACCGGGTACATCGCGAAACCACTCCGAAGGTATAAGTGCGAACGCGAGGATGTTTTCTAAGATCTCGTCAGGCAAACGTAAGAGGGGAGGGAGTGGAGGGGATGGCTCGGCCACCGCCTGGATGGTCTCGATGTCGTCCATATCGTGAAGTGGCCTTGGACCACGGCCTGATGGTATCAACGGTAGCTCAAGGATGTTTCGTAAGAGGAGGTGTTTTTCAGCGACAAGTCGTTGGAATGATGTGGAAGGAAGGCAAGTTGGCAAAGCTGCGCATCCAAAGATTATATGCTGTAGAGCCAAATGAAGCGCAGAGAACCGAAAAAGGCTGAGTCGAGGCTGAGTATGGTTGGCGCACGCGCTTAATCTCTGAGTGTTACTTTTCCTTTAGCCAGCCAAACCAACACTTTTTGGCCTCTCGAAAATTGGCTGCGCTTCTGCGCTTCTGCGCATCACGTGCATTTTCGCGACGCGCATCCAAAGTGACACTGGAAAGCTGCTTCAACACTGTACCACTGAAGTGCGCACGCAACACCTTTTCCTATCGCTCTTACCACCATCTCCATCCGTCACAATGTCACGAACACGAGCACCAACAGGTCCCACACCCACCACGCCCTTACGTCGAATCTCGCGTGGCTCCCTCAATGCGCTCTCTCATTCCGCATCCAAACAGCTCTCGGCTGGAGCAACCCCACTCTCCTTCCTACAAGGAGCGATGACGGATCTTGCGGAAGAAGTTGGGGTTTTGCAACTCAACTTGGAAAACGTCGAAGCGGTGCACGAAAGTCTTCACAGCTTCAACGAGAATTTCGCCATGTACATCTACGGCCTCAAGATGAACGCTTACTGCGTAGAGTGGCCGGAAGCACCGTTGCACGACAACTTTGAGCGTGCGGAGAAGCGGATCGCTCAGCAGGCTCAGCAGTATGCTGCACAGCATAACTTGGACGTTGCTTTGGGATCGCAGCAGGGTCCTTACCTTCAACAGCAGCAACAGCAGCAGATGTACAACCCAGCAGCAGATCAGACCTACGTCACGACGGACGACGAGAGCATCTATCGCAACGAAGCACCCGTAGCTGCTCCTGCTAAGCCGGTGCTCAAGTCGGCGCTCAAGAAGCCCTCCAATGCCGCCACAACTGCTGCTGCTGCGAAGAAGCCGGCTGCCACTGCAGCAGCTGGAGCGGCCAAACCCAAAATGACGCTAGCGCAGAAGAAGAAACGCGAAGCGTATACCGACGAAATCATCGAAACGCTCCCACTCGAGTACCGCGGCGGAGGCAACGACCCGAAACAGAATGCGATCGCCAAGCACGTCTGTATGGCTCTCATCGCTGCGGGAGGGAAAGGTTTGCGGATCGCCGAAATCGTCAAGAACCCGGAAATGTCGCAGGCAAAGATCAACAAGACGCTGATCGCGCTGGTTGCGGCCAAACATGTGGTCAAGACGAGTAACAATGTGAGTGTTCGAGACCGGTGTAAGATGATAGAGGGTAGGTCGCTGACTGTTGATGATTCTCTTTTGCGATGCACAGGGTATTGTGTATAGCCTCGATTCGGGTCGTCATCCTGCGCTGCCTTGAAAACGAGGTCTTTGTCTTATTGTTTCGGTCTCTCGCTGTGTACTGTGTTCTTATAGCGCTTCTTTTGTAATGTACTTGTATGTGAATCAATTTGCTGTGTAAAAAACGTCGATTGCGGGAAACTTTTACTGACTATACTTATCCCGTCCGACACCGCAAGTTGTCTCCTCACACCTTAGTCTCAGCCTTCTCCACGCGCTCCTGCTTAATCTCCTCTTTCCTCTGTGACCTCTTCTTATCCTCCTCGATCGCGTCTTTGGTCAATTTGCCGTCCGGGTCGTCGGCGACTTTGGCCATCGCATCAAAGTCCAATTGGTCCGTCTTGGTTGCTAGGCGGTTCTGCTGTTTGTGGTCGAGTCGCAGTTCTTTGTCCTTGACCAGGTGTCGACCGCCGAAGAAGAGGGCGAGGCAGATCATGCCACCGGTGAAGAGGAAGAGGGGGGTGATTTCGGGTCGGTTGATCACTTGTTTGACCTGTTGAAACGGAGAGGGGGGAAAAGAAGGGGTCAGATGAGGAGGGACGAAGGAGGGGAAGGGGTGGGGATGAGGGGGTTCTTACGCCATCAGCCTTGGCCCGCGATTGGTCGTCTTTGAGGATTCGAGAGGTGGTAAAGTTGCGATTGGAGAGAGGAGCAGCTCGTCGCGCTGCTACTGCTTGACGCAGCGGTGAGGAGAGGGAGGCCGTTGGTCGCATCTTGGTGAGATATCGCTTTGACTGTTGGTAAATGGAAAGCAATGATGGTGGTAAGGGAAGACGAAAGGATGCCTTTGAAGTCCTCACTTTGCCTTCGGCTGTGACATGCCGAGTTCAGAACCATCAGAACGACTTCCCGATCCAGTATTGACAAGAAGGCTCGACGACCTCATGGCTTGTGCTTCCACGGCCTGAATCATAAGAGTGAGAAATGACTTCATCCTACATCCGCTCGCTGCTGTTCGACTTGGACCCTGCGTTTTCGCCTTCACCTTTTTTTTGACCTTCAAGGTGTCAGATGGGCTTATCGCACATGAAAGTAGGAGGCGAAAAATTCCTAACGCCGTTGCCGCTGAGAAGAACCTTCGCTTTTTAAGGGTCTTGTCGATTCTTGCTCTTCATGCTTTTCTTCTTCTTCCCCGCCTTTGTTCTCTTCCCATCACTTCCCCTCAGCCTCGTCACCACGATGACACCATCAATATCGTCTTCAACCGACGACGTCCGCGCCGAACTCATCCGAGAGGAACAACTCGACCTCGTCGACCCTTTACGACACTTTCTCGCCATCGACGACGACGACGACTCCCCTCCGCAACCCGACAGCGACGACATCCGCGACGCTCCCAGCAGCACCAACTACAGCATCGTCCCCACGCAGCTCGAGTCGATCATCGACCGACGTACGACCATCCGCTACTACTCTGATCCCTCGCGCTCGCCCACGCTCCACGATGACTCGGTGGAGGCAGAGAAGAACAGCTGGGATATACAGTTGAAGCTCGACATGACGACGGGGTGCGGGGGCAAGATTTGGCCTGCTGCTGAGGTGCTCGGTGCTTACATCGCTGCCAGATACTCTACGCCTGCCGCAGGCACTTCGAACGCCGGCTACAACAACCACGGCTTTGACTGGAGCGGTAAGACCATCATCGAGCTAGGATCCGGTACCGGTCTCGTCGGGTTCCTAGTCCACGCTCTCCACCTGCCGAACACCAAGATCTACGTAACGGACCAAACGGCCATGCTGCCCCTCATGCGCGATAACCTCGCTCTCAACTTCCCCCTCTCCCCGTCTTCCTCCTCCCGATCTCAACCACACACACCCACCTCCGCCGACGACGACTCCTTCGTCCAAGTCGCCGAACTCGACTGGTCATCCCCCCACCACTTCCCAGCCTCACCCGACGTGCTGCTGCTCGCCGACTGCGTGTACCTCGAATCCGCATTCCGACCCCTTATCGATACGATGCTGGCGCTATCGACAAGCGACACAGAGATCCTCTTCTGCTACCAGAAGAGGAGAAAAGCCGACAAACGCTTCTTCGCGCTGCTCAAGAGGAGCTTTGCGTTCGAAGATGTAGTCGATGATGATGAGGCGAGGACGAGGGAGTATAGGAGACAGGGGACGCAGTTGTTGCGCATCAGGAGGAAGTGAGGAGCAGCGAGAGCAGGAGATACGATCGAAGCACCGTCGGAAGTGATGCGTCCATGAAGGGGAAACGTGGTGGTCGATGAATAGCGAACCGACGCACTCCAGACGACATACACCACATCGGAAGCAACTGACTACACACCAACAAAACACACGCAAACCGCTCTCGCAATAAAACACTCACCATGCAACGGGTATACATTTCACCACACTCCCCCCTCAACCAGCCTGTGAGACCACCTAACAAATAACACAACACCTGCCTCCTCTCCCCTCTTCACCCTCCCCCCGCTCCCCGCCGCTCCTCACGCTCACCCCGCTCTGCCCAGCATCCAGGTTGACCGTCCCCACTCCTACCGCACGCATCCTCGACCTCTTGCCCGCTGCCCCGTCCGCGTCGGCTTCGTCGGCAAACTTGCCGTGCACGTCTCTCGCGGCGACCACGAAGGCCTCCTCCACGCCCTGACCCGTCTTTGCGCTCGTCTCGACGAACAGCAGCCCTTCCTTGTCCGCGAACTGCTTCGCCTCTTGTCGACTCACTTCGCGCTTCTTCCCCTTGCTCCTCCTCCTGTTCGATCCTTCGTCGTCGTCGCTGACCAGATCCACCATGTTGCCCACCAACACTACGCTGACTTTCTCCTCCGCGTGCGCTCGCACATCGTCCAGCCACCCTTTGACGTTGTCGAAGCTGGCTCGATGCGTGACGTCGTACACCAGCAACGCTCCGGCAGCACCCCGGTAGTAGCTCCTCGTGATTGAACGGAAACTCTCCGATCCAGCCGTGTCCCACACCTGCACCTTCACCGTCTCCCCGTTGGGCAGCGAGATCAGGTGCGAGCCAAACTCGACACCAATCGTCGGATCCGGGTCGGCCAGGAACCGATCGTCGGTGAGCCTCACGAGCAGCGACGACTTGCCCACCGAGGAGTCGCCGATGAGGATGAATTTGAGTATGTAGTCCCACCCCGACGAAGGCGGAGCGGTGGAGGCGCCGGTGCTGGTGGAGGGGTTGTAGGTGCCGGACGGGATGCGGATCGGGGCCATGCTGAGGTTGTCTTGAAATGGAGTTGGCTAGAATGGTGATGGTGCTGCGTGTCTCTCTCTCTGTGTGTCTGGTGTCGAGCGATGAAGATCCCGCGACGAGTTCCAGATCGCTGATGGTGCCTAAGAGAATCGAAGCTCGTCTGGATTATGCCCCTGCCGTCGTAGCTGAAAAATACTCGACACTATTACTGTGAGGTGATGGGCTCAGAGGCCTATTTGACAGTGGCGCTGAAGAGTCGATGATGATAGGGTGGTAAGCAAATAGGTTGATGATCAAAGGTTAGAGGACAGGATGGAGGTCACGAACCAAGTTCTCAAAAGATATGACGCTTTGGTCAGTCGCCCCTCCCCCAAATTTCGATATTTTTGGCTCCCCTTTCAACGGCTAAATCGAGAGAGATCCATCCACGCACCCGCCCACCACGCACACACGCACGCTGGACCCTTGCTGACGCTCTCACCCAACTCACACCCCTCCATACCTCTCACAGTCACCACCACACATCATCTGAAAGATTCACCATACAAGTACACATTTTTTCACAACCCTCAGACAGCGATGAGAATAGTATACAATACGAAACCCCTTCCCCTTCCACCGCACGCTTTACACCGCCGCAGTCGGACGATACTTCTCACCCTTCCCTGGGCTCTGCGGCGTCGAAACCAACGGTGCTCCTCTACCGTTGTGGTTCAACAGGGCCTGCTGGTGCTGCGCCGACGTCACCCCACTACTGCTCGAAGCGAGGTCGAACAGCCCCCCTCCAGCATTACCGTTGCCGAACGCTTTACCGAACAATCCAGCGCCACCACCTCCTCCTCCTCCCGCAGCAGCTGCATTGCCATTCGTCATCCCATTCACCCCATTCGCCGGGGAAGGACCGAAAGAGTAGCTCGCAGACATGGCCATGTTCCCATCCAACCAGTCCGGTTTCTTCACCTGCTTATCTTTGGATCGAGGCGGTGAGCCGATCCCTCCTGTCCAACCGGCTTCTCGCGCAGCATCAAAGTAACCCATCTCGTTGAAAAAGTCCCACACCTTGCCCAATTTGTTGACATCAATCTTGACGAGCGTACGACACTCGCGACGGGTCAACTTGCCACCTCGCGCGATGAACTCGGCGATCAGCGTCGACTTGATCAGCAGGAAAGGCTGGGGAAGGATGCGCAGCGCCGAACACAGCTGCGCTTCGGCAGGCGTGAGCAGGTTGAGCGAGGGAGCTTTGGCCAAGTTGAGAGGCTGGGGTGGTTTGCGTGGCGTCTTGGGCTCGTCTCCATTACCGCCCTTCTTGCCCTTGCCGTCCTTGTCCGCTTTCGCATCTTTGTCTTTGGCGTCCTTGTCCTTCTTGCTGTCCTTGCCGTTGGCTGCTGCCGAGGTCGCGGTTGCAGAGGAGGCTGCGGCGGCAGCTGCTGCTGCTTGAGCCGCCAGCGTCTCCTCCATGGGCGTCGGCGTGCTGGTATCGCGCTGTCGTGCACGCGCTGCATCAATACGAGGTCGAGCAGACGCTGCGATCGGCGTTCCTGCTGCACCTGACGCTGGGAACGCTGCCAAGCCGCCCGCTGCAAGTTCAGACGCTTTGCGTGCTCGTTCCGCTTTTTCGCGTTCGTACGCACTCGCATCGTCCAGCGTCAAGATACCCATCTTGCGATAGTTTTGCAACTGCGCCGCTGCTTTTCGCAACGCTTCTTCGTAGCAGAGCCCATTGAGGAAGTCTTCGTAGTCGAGCGCGGTCTGCATCTGCGCAAAGTGCTTCGTGCGCGAAAGCAGCTCCCTCTCTTCCTTGGGTCGACGTCGTTCTGCGGCTTGGTTGCGTCGGTAATCCACCAAGTTGCGTTCAAACATGAAATGCTTGCGCCGCAAACGTCGGTCGAGACGCTCGTTGTACATGTCGATGACGGTGAGCTTGAGATGCAGATCGGTGGGGTCTTCGTCCCAGTCGAACGGCTTGTCTTCCGGCTCGGCGTCTTTGTCTTTGTCCTTGTCCTTTTCTGCTGCGGCTTCTGCTGCGGATTGCTGTTCGTCGGCTTCCTCGTCTGCGTTTGTCTCCTTGTCATCTTCTGCATTTTGCGTCGCCTTTTTGCTTGTTGGACCACCGCGACCGCTGGCTTCCATTCTTGCGTGGCCTTGGGTCGCTTTGCTGCCCAGCGCTTCCCATTCTGATGGCATGTCAGCACCGCCGAACTCGTAGACGCGGCCAAACTCGATGTCCTTGATGAGATGCTCGGCATCCTGTTCGTATTCATGCTCGAACTCGAGTCGACCCGGCATGAAGCCGACCAGCTCGCTGTGGTTGGTGGGGGCACTGACGAGCGGTTTTGCGGATTTGGGGGGAGAGTAGGAAGCCTGCGCTTCGCGTAGTGCTTCGACTCGCCGCCTCTTGCGTCGCTGGAACTCGTCTTGCGATATTGAAGGAGTGAACGACATCGATGGTCCAACGACGGGTGGCTCTTCGGTGGTGAGATGGCAGGCTACACGACTGCCCGTTCCTTCGTCGTCGACCAATGGATCGAACACGGGTTTGGCGACTTGTTGATATCGTTGCAATGCCTGCTCTGCACGCTGCTCGCCACGTTGGCGTCCATCGCGGCCTTCGACGTAGACGCTGATGTAGTGATCCTGGACCTCCTCCTTGGAACGATTGCCGATGTGATCTGCGATGTCAGCCCAATTGCCGAGTCCGTAGGTCTGACAGCCATCGATGAGAAGAAGCTCCTCGTCGGCACCCCAGTCATCGCAAAAGATGGGGTAAGAGTGCTGCTCTACCACGCGGTAGTCGTGCCATGCCTTGTGCTTGCCCGGCTGCGCACCTGAGCAGAAGCAGGAAGCGCAGAGGTCGAAGTCGGTGCAGCCGCCTGCACATCGTATTCGGACAGTGAGGGTGATGTCGGCACCGCAGGCATCGCAATGATATCGTACGCCTGGTTCTGCGGCGGCCGAGGTGGAGCCGTCGTCGGACTTGGGCGTGGGCTTGTTTTTGCGATGACTGACCGTCATTGTGCAGGCAAGAAGCGGCGGCGGCGTCTGCGGCGACGGCCACGCTCAATCACCGAGTTGCTGTGCTACTGTAGTTGCCGAAATGATGATGTTGATGCGGGTAGAGATCGTTGTTGGAAATGTATTTCTGGAAACCTTTTACCGTAGTGACGAAGGGTAAAGGAGATGGTCGAAGCGGACGACCGACGGTGATGACGACAGGGCCTGAATGCAGCAAGTTGAAGACAAAGAGCGATGATGAATGCTGGCTGGTGTGTGTTGTTGACGATGATGCGGGCAATGTCGATCAAGATGCAGGGCGAAAGTGGGTTGGAGGCTCGTGCGTCAGGGTCTTGGCCCAAGGTAGCGCGACGACGACGATGATGACGGCGGTCGACCTCAGGCGACGGCGACGGCGAGAATGCCTGCGATGACGTCGAGATACGCAGTGCGTCTCGAAGCCGTGCTGTTCCCTTAGACGACGACGACGACGACGACGGCGACGACAGCTACCAACAACGACGACGAAGAATCACGCCGAGGATGTCGTAGATCTGCCGCGGCTTGACAGGAGTGTTTGTTGCTAGCGGAAGCTTAGGATGTGAGAGCGAATTGAGCCGTGTTTGAATCGCGTGTTTCGTTGCCGGTGTTGAGAACTGCGCGCGCGCGTGTGACTGAAGAATGGGATTTGACGCCGCCTTGCAGATGTGCAGATGTGCTGCCGTCCAAATATCGTGATTCTCGGCCGTATTTCCCTAAGAGACGCCGTTTTCGAATCGTTTTTGATGATGCAAAGAGTGTCAAAAGGTGGACGAAACCGATACCAAAATGTAGCTCGAGTCCCAAGGAATGAGAATATGCCGTCGAAGAATATGAACAAGTAACGATGTCGGGTCGTTGTGTTAGAGGGAAACAAGAGGTTGATGAGCGATTCAGGGGGGATGCTGGTGAAGGGGAAAAGGTCGCGCGACGATTCTGATTCGATTTGCTCGATTTCCTCTGAATTGACTGAGCCAAAAACATTCCAAAAAGACGACGCCGCTCGAAAACTTGACTGCTATTGTGCCTTGATGAGCTGCTTTGAGGGTGTTTATTTTCTCTTGAATTTCGCCTGATTTTCTCGTCACTTGCGATCGGGAATTGGTTCGGTCGTCGATCTTGCACAGAGACATTGAATCGTACGAGAAAGAAAGATCACGGAAGTCGGACCTAAATGGTCAGGGTTCGAGAAATAATTTTGGTAAATTGGCGTGGCTGAGCCTACAGTTTTTGTTCTTCTTGAACACTTAACCTCGAGCGAACCTTCCTCCAACCACGATCTATACCCTCATAGTCATCGACACGACATGCCAAAGGGACTGGCATCACCCGCAAAGAAGGTGGCTTCCACCTCGGCAGCCTCCCCATCCAGCTCAAAGCTGAAGAAGACCAAAGCACCCTCACCTGAACCATCACCAGAGCCATCATCCGGTAGTGCAAGCGAAGATGATGCCGAGGAAGATGACAGCGAGGATGGCGTGAACAGCGCAGAAGATGACCAAGACTCAGAATCAGACAATGCGAGCGGAAGTGGCAGCGGCAGTGGTAATGATGACGATGACGACGACGACGACGACGACGACGACGATGCAGCCTCTGCCAGTGACAACCGGGCAGCAGCAGGCGAAGAAGAGAACGACAAAAAAGTAGCCACCATCGCCGAAGACGGCAAAAAGGTCACCTTCGAAGATCTCGGCGTTATTCCACATATCGTAGAAGCATGTACCAGCATGGGCTTCAAGCATCCCACACCCATCCAAGTCAAATCCATCCCCGAAGCTCTCCAGGCCCGCGATGTCATCGGACTCGCCCAGACCGGTTCAGGAAAGACGGCAGCTTTCACCATCCCCATCCTTCAAGCATTGTGGGACAACCCGAAACCCTTCTTCGCATGTGTACTTGCTCCCACACGTGAATTGGCGTACCAGATCTCGCAGCAGGTCGAGGCTCTCGGATCGACCATCGGCGTGCGCTCTGCCACCATCGTCGGTGGTATGGACATGATGTCGCAGTCCATCGCTCTGTCCAAAAGACCGCACGTCATCGTAGCTACCCCCGGTCGTCTGCAAGATCACTTGGAAAACACCAAAGGTTTCAGCCTGCGTGGATTGCAGTATCTGGTCATGGACGAGGCCGATCGTCTGCTGGACATGGATTTCGGACCTATCATCGACAAATTGCTCCAGTCGATTCCGCGAGAAAGGAGGACGATGCTGTTCAGTGCTACCATGACGACGAAGGTCGCTAAACTGCAGCGTGCTTCGCTCAAGAACCCCGTCAGAGTCGAAGTCGACACGAAATACACAACAGTATCGACACTCAAGCAGCACTATCTGTTCATGCCATTCGCCCACAAGGATACCTACCTCGTGCACCTCGCCAACGAACAAGCCGGACACTCGATCATCGTCTTCACCCGCACCGTGCACGATTCGCAGCGTCTCTCCATCCTTTTGCGACTGCTGGGCTTCCCGGCTATCCCACTCCACGGCCAACTCAGTCAGCAAGCTCGTCTCGGCGCACTCAACAAATTCAAGACGGGAGGTCGTTCGATCCTGGTCGCAACCGACGTAGCCTCTCGTGGTCTCGATATCCCCGCCGTTGATCTGGTCGTCAACTACGACATCCCCACCAACTCTAAAGACTACATCCATCGTGTCGGACGTACCGCACGTGCTGGTCGATCCGGTCGATCCGTCACCCTGGTGACACAGTACGACGTCGAGCTGTTGCAGCGTATCGAAGCCGTGATCGGGTTGAAGATGACCGAATTCCCAGGTGGTAACGACAAAGAGGCAGTGATGCTGCTCAGCGAGCGTGTGGCTGAAGCGCATCGTGCGGCGGTGAGGGAGCTCAAGGATAAAGGCGTAGGTAATGCAGGTGGATCAGGCAAAAGGAAGAGAAAGATGGAGGGGAGATTCGGTGATGACATGGACCGCGATGATGATCAGGTACAAGCTGGGATGCCGGTGAGGGGCAATGGTAGGCCTCAGAATCAGAATAGGAAGAAGGGGAGGCGTTGAGAGAACTCTCTTGCAAAACTTGTCATTCATTTCCCTGGCATTCTTTGTACTTTTATTTCATTTTTCACTGCATTGTCGCTATCTTCCCATCTTGATGTCTGCATGGCTTTTCGTATGTGTTGCAGCGTGGGTGTGGCTGCTGCTGTGAGTGAATTGGGAAGACCGTTCGTCTTTGGTTGACGATGAACCCCGGATCTCGGTCTGCCTTTTTCCTCCACACCGCCGCCGCCGCCGCCAAAAAAAAAAAGTTGTGAGTTGAGAAGCGAACCCTGAAATTTTGCTGCTCGCTTCTTCTTGCTTGCTCTTCTTCCACCAACCTCCGACCTACCAACACTGCTCCTCATGTGCTGATCCACTCGCAACACCAACTCATCTCGCAGCCACAGACATCTCCTGCGCCCATAGTGTAGATCCTGGACAAGCGACGATGCCCTCAGCGTCAACGATCCAGTGCACACAATGTTCCGCACCCTCGAAGTACACCTGTCCGACATGTAAGGCTCGAACGTGCTCCCTTGGTTGCAGCAAGGCTCACAAGGCCGCCTGCTCTGGGGCTGCTTCCACTTCGACAGCTCTTCCGAATGGTGCAGCCTCGTCCTCTGTCGCTGGACCATCACAACCGCCAGCGCCAGTAGACTTCATACCCATGACCAGCTATACGGACGCCCACCTGCTCCAAGACTACCACTTTCTCTCCTCCCTCTCCCGCCGGACTGCTGAGGCGGGACGGTCGATCGCCGCGCTAAACCTCCTCCCGACTCCCTCCTCTAGCTCTTCCTCTGGCTCCACTCACAGCAGCTCGACGTCAAGCGGCAAGACAACACCGCAACAACGACAGCGAGAGGCACTGCTCAAACAACTGCACTACCGTCGATACAAAGTGATGGTGCTGCCCGAAGGGATGGCGAGGAGGGCTGCGAACCAGACGGCGCTAGGCAAAGGCGGCAAGTTCGGGTTGAGCGTCGAGGTGAAGTTCTCCACCAACCACGCAGCAGAGGAGGCAGGATGTGAAAGCTGGATGCTGCACCGCCAACAACCGACGAGCACGCTCGAACAGCTCATCCTGGGCGAGCTGCAGCATCGATCTTTTCCAAACAAGAAGGAGCTCTCACGGGTCAAGTCCAGCCTCGCCACCCGCTCGCCAAGGACCTGGCTGGTGACCAACTCCCAAATCACCGAACTACACCTACCGTCGCCGAAAGACGCCAAGCAAAGCGACGACGCCGAAGGGGTGATAGCACTCCACAGCTGGCCTCCGGAGTGGAAGATCCTGGTTCCGATCTACTCGTCACGCCTGACCAACGAAAGCACGACCCGGTACCTGGACTGGTGGGAGAGGAAACGCAAGTGGGAGGAGAGCCATCCGGGTGCGACCTGGGTTGGGAGGGAGGAGCGGGAGCAACAGCGCCTACGTCGGCGGGAGGAGGAGGAGGAGGTACAGCAGGACGATGGCTGGAAGGGAAAGCGAAGGAGAGGTGAGTGGGGGCAAAAGACGGCGAAAGACGGCGGCGGTGATGCGGCGGTGGTCGATGAGGAGCGTCAGAAAGGTCAGATCCATGCAGGGGCCAAGGCAGACGAAGGTACATCGACGGAAAGCGCGACGGAATCGCCAGCGACGCAGGGCATCATCTCATCGAGCTTGCTTTCGATGCTTAGCCAGAGGTTGGGTCGCAATGTCGCGCCAACTGCATCTGAAGTTGCTTCTTCTTGCGTCTTTGACCGCGATTCCACCACCAACGGTCCCGGCGATACCACGGCTCGCACCAGCACCGCTCCCAGCAACGCCGCCGGCGACCCCCACTCGAGCACCGCCAGCACCGCCAGCACCGCCAGCACCGCCACCCATCCCTCCTCGAACGGCCACACGAGCAGCACTTGCTCCGACAGCGCTCCACCAGCCCCGACCCAGACGCTGCACATCGTCCACCCAGCCCACACGACCCTCGCCCACCTCCTGACCAACCTCCCGGACGGGTTTGCGGTGGTCGAGTTTCCCGAGCTGCGCGTTGTCTCGGCGGACGGCGGCGACCGGCTCGTGGCGTTCGCGGGGGAACGGATCGCTACCGCTGACCAAGGCGCAGGCGGAGAGCGTCGAGAGGATCAAACGTGTAGCGAGCAGATGAACCACGAGAGGCGTGCACAGGGCGACAAGCAGGCCAAAGCAGACAGAAACGAAAAGGTGGTCGAGCAAGCCGCTACAGGCGGCTCCTCCCTAGCAAGCCTCTTGGCTGGCTACGGATCAGATTCGGACGACGACGCCGCAGAAGACCCACAAACCCTTCCAACCGCACCCGAGCACCATCCTCCCCTCCACCCCCCACAGGCCGAAGACGAAAACCAAGCACCGCCAAGCCTTGCTTCTATCGCGTCAAGACACGGCTTCGCATAAATTTCCACTTCTACCAATCTTCACGCTGACACACTTCGCACACATTGTCACCAAGCTCGCAATTGCATCAGACTCCACGATAAACATACATACCCAACAGCAGCCCAACATGACCGGTCCAACACGCGATACTAACCGACCGGCTCGATGCGTCGTGAGTGTACGACAGGTCGATGAGCGCCAGCAGGAGGATCGCTGCGTAGAGCGGGTCGATCGCTCCTGACGCTGTGGTGGTGAGGAGTGAAGGAGAGAGACACTTGAGCATCGCTAATGCGACTGCTGTTGTGTGTGGTGGAAGCTTGGCCGTCATCCTAGTTGCGATGGTGGAAGACGCATGTCGCTTCGCATCAACAGCAGGCGGCAGCGGCGGCAAAGCAGCCGGCCTGCACAACGCCAACGAAACACCCTTCTCCCCCTCCTCCTCCCCCTTCCTCTCCCTCCTCCTCTTCTTCCCTTCCTCGCCCTTCTTCCCACCCAACACCCCCAACACCTCCCCACACCCCGGCCTCCCCACCGGATCGACACTCAACATCCTCTCCAACAGCCCCAACAACCTTTCATC
>MJEU01000097.1:0-69212 GCA_001748505.1 Sporisorium iseilematis-ciliati | reverse complement strand
CACCACCACCACCACCACCACCAAACTAGCCAACCATGTCGACATCACCGAGCTCTACTTCAAGTCCGAGTGCAGGCAAACAACGGACACGAAACGCACAAGCCCAAGCCGACCTGCGCGTTCGACGCAAGGCGTACATCAAGACGCTGGAAGATACGGTTTCGTCGTTGGAGGCCTGTGTGAGGCAATTGAGGGAGAAGAATGCGGAGTTGGCGGGGAGGGTCGGCTCTTCGTCGTCGTCAGCGGTGGTAGGGGAGGGTGAAAAGTCTTCCTGCGATGGGTGCAAGGCGGCGAAGGAGGAGAATAAGAGGTTGAGATCGAGGCTCGTCATCGCCGGGTTGTTGGCGAGTGTCGATGATGCTGCTTCTTCGAAAGTCAAGGCGGAAAAGGAGAATTGGAGCAGTACAAGCTCGATCACGACGAAGAAGAGAAAGCTTTCGAAGATGCAGGCGTTTGCTCAGCAGGTCGATTGTCAGCTGAGTGGTGCTGCTACTGCCAAGTCGTCATCGCCGGCGCAAGTGTATGCACCTGTATTTGACAACAACGTCTTCTACCTCCAAGACAATGCTGAGGTGACGTTGGGCAACACTCCATCGTCATCGTCTTCGCGCGGCGGGTCGGTGGTGTCGCATCGCTCGCCCAAGACTCCTCTTTTCGATTCCGCGACGGTGACGGCGCAAGACGACAAGTCTGACTTTAGCGTACCCAACGCGCAGCAACCTTGGTACGAAACGCCGATAGTCCTCGCTCCCGTCTCAACGTCCGCACACGCGTTTGCACAACACCCCGTCGCGCAACAGCAAGATGCTCCATGGATACAGCAACCCACCACGACCGGCTGGTCGGCGTTCGATACAACAGCGGATTACACGTGTTCCTCGGCGAGTATTAGTTTTGTTTTCCTCCCCCTCCTCCACCGCTTGTTACGCAAGCGCGGGTTCAGTTTCGATCGGCCATGTTTGGAACCTGTTATCCTAGTTTAACAACCTTGTTCTTGCACCCCCCCCGTTTGATCGTTGGCGATGACAGATTTTGACTGCTTGGTCGACACAGCAGCAGGTCAGGAACGTGTAAGTACGCCGCAGCGCCGTTTTTGGGATGATTGCTGAGGGATGGGAAGTGCGAGATGGTTCTGGAGATTCTCTTGAGGGTGATTCTTTGATGCGATGGGTTTGAGTGTTGTGTACTTGATAGCAATTATTTACGAGTTGTGATACGTGCTCAGGAGGGACAGATTGTTTGTGAGTGGTCTGAGGTCTGAATGCGGCAGAGATTGTGGTCATGGGTGGTCCAAGGTCTAATTGCGAAGCATGCTTGAATGCAGTATTGTACAAGAGATTGAAAGAAAGCGTGATTCGGAGTACGAAGCTAAGCACCGTACCGAGCACCACGATGGAAAGCAGCGGGCAACTTCTTGGCCAGCTCAAAGTAAGGTCTTTCCACCACGACCAGATGCGACTCCCTCTGCTCTTGCCGGGGCACCGCCAGCTGAGCGACCAACAGCAGCGGCTGGTATTTCGACGTCGTTCGAATCGTCCATTCCAGCTTATTCGCTGCTGGAGCGGCGTCGTCTTTCATCTCGACATCGCCGTCCGCATCCACGTCGGCAGCCACGCCAGTAGCTCGTGCAGTACACATCCACGTAGCGCCGTACACCACCAGCGTATAGTCTGCGAGGTTGGCGCTGTTGCTGCCGTCGCCACACCAGATGGCGGAGACGGCGAAATCGCGCAGGCTCGAGAGACGGAGCTGGAGGTGGTGCTTGAGATTTGTTAGGTTGGTGATGAGGGTGGTGCGCGAGTCGGTGGCGGTTGCTGCGGCGGTGGTGGTTGGGGTGGAAGTGGAGTTGGATCGTGCATGATTGGCTCGCTTGCGCTGGCTCCTGCTGAGGTGTTCGGGACCTTCCTTGTTGAAAACAGCGGTAGGAGTGGCAGTAGTGAGCTCCTTGCCGCTCTCAACGTCCCAGAATTCGACCTTGTTGTCCGCGAAAACGAGCGTCAGCATGCTGCTGAATCTCGCTGAAGTGGATGGGTGGAAGACGACGCCCGAGGGCAAGATGGAGGGCGAAGGCAGCGTTCGGCCATACGTCAACGAGTCGAGCGAGAAGATGTGATGCTGCAGGTCGGAAGACATGGTGGATAGCCATGCACCGTCGTGTGAGATCTCGGCGTGCTGGATGATGGTCGTCGTGGTACGTTCGACTCGATCTGACTGCTGGGATGGGTGAGTGCCGTTGGTGTGTCCATTTGCTTCGCCGTTGGTCTTACTGCTACGCCCGGCAATCTGCCTCTGGTCTCCCGCGCCAGTGTTGACGGTAGCGACGGCCTTTCGGTGTTGCCCGAAGCTACGCAAAAGCTTGCAGCTGTCACCGTTGGCTTCCGATGGCAGCTCCAGCACGTGCACGTAAGCACCGGTCAAGGAACAGACCACCAACCTCGTCGAATCCGGAGAGAACTTCAACGCGCTCGCTGAAGGTGCCATCTTCTCCTGACCGCCAAACACTTTTCCGAAGCTCTTGATCTTCTTCGGTTCGAGTTCGACGGGCTCTGAGTCAGGCCTGCGTCGCTGCTTGAGCTCGAACAGCTTTGTCTCGTAGAGATCGGAGAAGGCGAGATATCGACCGTCGTGGCTGATGGCGACCGAGACGAGATTGGAGTCGACCTTGACTTCCATCTCGAGCAACTTTGCCCAGCCGGGAGTGTGCTGCTGCAGCGACTCGCCGGCTTGAGAGGCTTGCGCGACCGAGAGCAGCTCGGACTGACTGCCGAGGTCCCAGATGCCGATGGACTGTTCGCGACGAAGGACGATCCAGCCTTTGCTGGGGCAAAGGGCGGCGACGGATCCTCCGCCCAACAAACCGCTGCGCGAGGCGGTGGGGACAAAGGGAACTCGACGTTGCGTGGTATCGGCGAACGTGGTGAGCGGGTTGGAAGAGATGGGGTTGATGGATGCGTGCTCCTGCTCGACCTTGTTGAGTTTGGTTCTGTTGGGCTTGGCTGTAGCCGAGGGAAGGGAGGCGATCGTAGAGGCCTTCTGCGCTTTGACGATGGCAGAAGGTGGGGCGGCTGGAGTGAGCACAAGATTGAAGTCAACGCCGCCACTGAGAAGGACAGGTAGACGGCTGGGTGTTTCGCTAGCATTGCTGCCGTTGGCGATGGCTTGAACAGCATCGAGCGGAGAGTAAGGTGGGTCGAGAGCAAGAGCCCGAATGTCGTGTGCGTGCAATCGCCTAGATGCAATCTGGATCCAGCGACCGCGACCGTTGGAGGTATCGAGCTTGGTGTATTCTGCTACTTTTTGGTCGACACCGGCACTGTAGATGGTCTTGCCGTCTGGACCGACGCAGAGGGCCAGCACATCGGAAGAAGCGGCGTGCGCACGGAAGGTTGCCTCTGGAATGGGGATGCGTGTGCGCGGGTCAAAGAATGTGACACGGCCAGTGGAGTCACCAGTGACAATGGTGCCGTCGGGAAGGGTGGCGACGCTCCATACGATAGTGGACTCGGTGCGGTTCTTTTGGACGGCGAGTTTGGTGGCAATGTTTCCGGTGGAGGCGTCCCAGACTACTGCAGTGGAAAGGGCGAGACCGCCGACGAGGAAAGACTCGTGCCACTGCTGCTCGTCGTCACCATCATCGTCTTGATCGCTGTCCTCTTCGCTGCTGCTGTCGTCAGAGTCGCTGTCGTTGTCGGAAGATGTAGCCTTTTTAGCATTGGACTTGGAAGAGCGGCTGGATGATGAGCGAACAGGAGGACCCCAACAAAGGCTGATGACCTTGCCCTTGGCCTTGCCGAATCGAGGTACAATCTTTCGATCCTGGCCCGAGGTGCTGGCGAGATGCTCAAAACGGTCGTTTTCGAGGTCGATGATTCTTACGGAGCCATCCTCGCAGCCGAGAGCGAGGTAGCGACCGGTTGCGCTTGGGGCCATGCTCCACACGGCACCGGAGAGCGAAGGCAATGTGCGCGTCTCACCAGGATAGTGCGGGTCTAGGTTGGAAGCCGACTTGCTGCCAAACAGCGAGGAGACAGTGCCCGGCTTGGGTTTGTTGATTTGCGCGTCGTCGTCAACGTCGGCATCTCTTCGAGCGCCCAGCTTGGCAAGGTGGAGGGGGATGAAATGCTCGGTGACGATGGAACCTCCAGAGATGCTGAAGAGACGCAGCTTGCGTGACTGAGTTGAATCCGAGTTGGGCGGGTTGACAAAGCAGAGCTGCTCGATCTTGGAGTTGGTTTGGCCGGGCAAGATGGTGTGGACTGCCCAACCAGCTGCATCAGACTGGAAGGATCGATCGTCGAATTCAGACTTCTGCGCTGCGCGAGGACCGACCCATGTGCACAGCTCGATGTTTCCGTTTTGTCGACCGATGGCGAGGAGACCACGAGCAGTGCCTGCGAATGATGGGGACACAGCGAGAGCAGTGACGGTGGAAGGCGACCAGTTGACGAAGCGAACGCGGTGGATGGCGAGCGACGCTTGCTGCGCGTCGGTGGTGGAAGCCATCTTTGCTACGATTGGGTGACTGAGCAAGCAAGGTCCTTGGGAAGACTCTCTTGCTTTTTGGTTGCTCTTTGTGTGATGGGATTGTGGCTGGATGTGATGGTATCAAGGCAAGCAAGCAAGCTGAAGCAGCTGTCACAACCAACTTTTTTTTTCTTCTTCGAGTGTGGAGCAATTCACCTTTTTTCAGGGTTTTGAGCTTCGCTTCTTCCGAAAATTTTGGACGTCGCCTGCAGACCTGCAGCGAGAAATTCCACTCGCACGTAAATTTTGAGCGTGCGAAGACTGTGCGGAAGACGCCAAATCTCTCAATCGCAGTCGAATACGCCTTCCGCTTCGACCATCCTCTTCATCACTCATCACTCGGATCGCTTTCACATCACAGTCGGATCACCCGCAACAGCACCCAACGCTGTGATTGCAATCATGCCGTAAGTTGGATGCTCTTATCTCCGGGCCTGCAGCTCAGGCCTTGACTATGGTTGTGGAGCCGAAATTCATCTGCCAAGATGCTCACTGACTGACAAACCCTTGGTCTACGTATCGCTTTGTCTTTCGCAGTCTCTACGAGCTTCTCTGTATCGCCGCATCATCGGCCGAGTCGGCGCCATTGCGTGATCTGGTCAAGTCGACATCCAAGCTCATCTTGGAGAACGGAGGCGCAGTTCGAGGTGTCCAATACTGGGGTCAACGACGACTTCCACAACGAGCACGCAGACACCAACAATATCACAGCACAGGAGAGTGAGTAGCCTCGAATCCCTTCTTCAGACCTCAAAGTGAGACGAACACGAAATGCTGACATGGCCATATTCTTGCTTGCTCATACGACAGCTACTGGTTGATGCACTTTGACACTAATGCGCCCGTCCTTAAATCGCTCAACGACCGTCTTCGAGCCGACCCACGAGTGATCAAATGGACCGCACTCAAGCTCGGAGATAAGCTGGATCAGATCACACCCAATGCCACATCAGGAGGACTCGATTCGGTCTCGGATGCTCCCGAAGCACGTGCACTCTTCGGCGGCAAGACCATGCGTTACGGTTGGCAATAGACGACGCCGCTTTCTTTGCATACAATGCAGCCTCTCATGATCTTGCTTCTGCATGCTTGCTCGCCCATCAGCGCCTCTTGTATAGCTTCTCTCCCATTTGACCGGATCCATTCTGCTGATCCTGGTCGTGTACTTGTAAAACATTCTACCTCTCACCACACCATGCGTCTGATCTGTTGTGACTCTGAACTTCATTCTGCGACTACATCCTGTCCTCGTTCCAAGCCTCGTGTCGCTCGAGTTGCTCCCTGAGTCACAGTGAATGCCTTGACATGTCAAGCTGCACACAAAGCATGAGCGTCGCTCAGAATGGTGCATCGGGCAAGTGTGCTATCAGATCGGGCCGAGTGGTTGAGATTCAAATGCAATTTTTGGCGTGCAGCACAGACAGAGAAGATGCACAGCAGCGCGCAGACACGTCCGACGGCAGAAAGACTGTTGATGTGCTGCATATCCATCACTCTCCACACTCGATTCATATCGCAAAAGTACCCAACCATGCTCACTTCAACGAGCTACTCTAGACACCACCATCACCATCACCACCACTACCAACTTTACCGTCAACACTCAGATCATCACTCAGCTCAGCACGCAGATCTGCAGGCTCCTCGTTGCACACTCCTCCCCGCACCGTCAAGCGCACCCCGATTGCGTCCGACTCAGCACACAAGATGAGCCCTAGCACCTCGGCGCCCTCTTCGGCGCATCCAGCTAGGTCGCAGCCCCTCAGCAGCCCTATGCCCGCTGATGCTCTCGAGTACTTTAGCGAGACAGCAGCCAAGATGGGTGGAAGCGCTGCTAGCGGAATGGTCATCCAGAGTCCAGATGGTCGTCCAGCAGGAATCTTCTTCCAACCCAAGGCTTCTCACTCTACCCCGCCCATCTCGGGATCCAAACCCTCGCTCTCGCGTGGCGTCTCAGCCCCTTCCATACGGCGTGCCCAACAGTCTCCGTCAGAACACAGTGACACCTCCGAGCCCGCACCTCGAGACAGGCGTTTGGCCAACAGCAGCAGCGGCTCGTCGTCACCAGCGTTAGCAGAAACATCTGACTCGCGTCCACCCCAGCTGCGAGTTCCCAATGCGGGCGCTTACCAGAACGGCAGTATGTTTGCTCCCCAAGTCGGTATCCATTCTGTCTTGAACTCCTCTCGACCACCGATGACCACTCCGCTCGGTCCAACCATGTCTTCGCAGCCTCAGGAGGCGAGTGCGGGTGCAGAGGCTGCATCCGCACCAGGCGATGATACCGACAAGCAATCCAGCAACAAAGCCGAATCGACTGCCGCAGCTGGAAGCAAGAGTGAAGCAGGCAGGACGAATCAAGGTGCAGCAGGGTCAGATTCTGCAAGCGTTGGTGAAAGTTCAACGAGTCGAGCCGGCCCGGCTGCCACTGAGTCTCGTGCAAGACAGCCAGTCGCATCAGGTAGTAACTCGGCCACCGCATCCCCCAATGCGCGCAACTCGACCAACGCCGCTAGCCGTGTCAGAGCTCGTCAATCCTTCGGCGCCGTTACTGCATCCCCTTCGGACGCCAAGACCAAGCCATCAGCTGTGCCGCAATCAGGTTTCATGATGGGTATGGGTTTCACTGCGTCAGCACGACGAGGTCGAGGTCCCAAGAAGGCGCCCGTGCGTGAAGCCGTCCTCCCACCTATCAAAGTACTCATCGTCGAGGACAATCCTATCAATCAAAGGATTCTGTCCATGTTTATGGGGAAGAAGAAGATCAAGTACGACGTAGCCACCAACGGTCGAGAAGCGGTCGAAAAGTGGAAGACGGGGGGATATCATTTGATCTTGATGGACATTCAATTACCTGTGATGGATGGTATCGAGGCGACAAAGGAGATTCGTAAGCTCGAAAGGAACGACAATATCGGCATCCTGCCAAGTACTCCTCCTGCTTCTGCTGATTCTAGAGTCGAGAAGCAGTTGGGTGGAGGGTCCAGGACGTTGAATGCGAACGGGTTGATGAAGAATGCCATTGCTGGATCAAGTGGCACGTCCCAAAGCGGTGATCAACAGTCGCAGTCTCAGCAGCAACAGCAGCGTTCTGCTAGCGGCAGTGGCGGTCCCAACGCTCAACCTTCGTCTTCTTCACTCGTCAACGGAGCGGGCGACGCCAACCGCATTCCAACAACCACACGACCAGCCGGAGGCAGCACCAACCCATTCCGAGCATCCGTCATCATCGTCGCCCTCACCGCCTCCGTCTTGTCTTCCGATCGAGTCGAAGCTCTAGCAGCTGGGTGTAACGATTTCCTCAACAAACCCGTATCGCTTCCCTGGCTCAACCAAAAGATCCTCGAATGGGGTTCCATGATGTATCTCATCTACAGCGGCTTGTCGTCCGACGGTATTCCTCCGTCTGCTTCTACAGCCGGAGCCAGCGGGAACAGGATGGATCGAACACAGATGCATCTTGGATTCGGGTACGGACCTGCAGAAAAGGCGAAAGCTCTGGCGAACAATTTGCATCTGGGTGATACGCTCGCGTTGAAGAAGAAGAAAAAGGTCGAGGAGAAGGGAAAGATGGAGACCAATCAGAGCTCGAGAGAGGAGAATGAGCGGAGGAAAGCCGAGCAGCGGCGGAAGCGACAGGAGGAAGCAACAAGGGCGACGAGTGCGGACGAAACGAACGACGACTCGGGTAGGAAGGAGCAGAAGCAGTCAGATGCGGATGCGGATGCGGAACAGTCAAAGTGATCGGCCAAGCAAGCTCTTCTGCAGCTCTTTGATATGCCGTTGACACACGGAGCTCGGCCTTGCACTCGAGACGTCTCACACAGAGTTCATCTCGCTCATGTATAACTTTATCTTCATTTGTCACAGGCAATGTCGTCTTCATGCAAACGGGTCAAACGCCCAATCACACAGATTGTGTTGAGTGAGAGCGAGTACACTCCCAGTCGCGCTCCCCGTCGGGTGACGGAGCTATAGGGGTTGAAATCGAGCCTGTCTTGAACAACACTTCATCTTTGGATCGCACGACTTTGAGCTTGTTTCGACGTCGTGATTGGCTTTTTGACAGGTGTCTTTGAGTTGAAGCGATCCGCATTCCGCACTTTGACACTTTCCGCAGCGTGCGTGTCGTTATATATAACCTTCTGTTGGTCAACCGTCCGCCCCTTCTTTCCACCAACAACACCCTCCACTCCCGCTGCCCTAGCATCACTCTCAACTCCCTCTTCACTCCCATCACACCGCGTCGATAGACATCGCCATGAAGCCGGAGCCGGGCAACAGCGACCCTCGCGAGCTCCTCCCCTCAGCCCTCGCGCTCGCGCTCGAGAGCAGAGAGCCCAGCGAACTTTCAAACGAGCGATGCGCAACGCCGGCCTCACCTTCTCCCGCATCGTCGACGCTTCCAAGACCGAAGAACAGCTCGCTCAGGCTCAAGTCGGCATGCTGAAGCGACTCGAAGGCTCCGTACCCGCAGCTCCCGGGGAGCCGCAGCAACTCAGCTCTCCCGCTGCCTTCGCCACGCACCATCCATCTACCGCCAGCCCGAAACGACTCTGTTTCGTTGGTCGCATTCAGCTCCTCCCGCAAATCCAATTCTGCTTTATTCTCCAATTCGACGACACCCGCAACGCCTTCGTCAAGATCCGAAACGGCGCTTGGCTGCACGACGAAGACGAGTTCGACAAGATCAAAGACGGCGATCTGGTTCGCCTCAACAACGTCATCAGGGCCGCGTGGAACGGCAACACCTGCCTGGCTATCGACGTGTTCAGCGTCGTGCAGCCGATGGACGGTACTTTTAGCGATATCGTCCGCACCAACGCTCAGCTGGATCGCGAGATTTATCCGCACAATGTCGACCCGCAATCCGCCAACAACGCAGGTACCGCTGCAGAGCCTTCGCGCAGAGCTGTCGTGCGCAACGCCTGGGTCGGACGCGTACCCTTCATCAACGACTCGGCAAGCAAGCGTAGCGCTTCGAGCTCTAGCAAGGCTAGCGGATCTTTCAAATTTTTTGATACGGACTACGATGGCGGTTCGGTTGCTAGCTCGCGTGGCTGAGCTTGCGATACAACGCTGGGACTGCTGTGGTAAGTTCGTGCTGAAGCGTTGAACGCCACCTTTGTGCGGGATCATGCTGACGTTTGGACACTCTTCTTCCGCTTTTCGATATGGTGTTTCAGCCGCATCGCTTCGTGTGACAAAAACCAGATTCTCCTTCCGCGGCGTTCCCGCTGTTCCCCTTCCGCACCTTTTCACAAACCCGCTTCCGCAACTTTCAACCACTACCCCTTCCGCATCTTCCCCCCTCTCCGTGATCACGGTTTCCCACTGTCCCCAACGTTGTAAAACAAGCTGAAAGCTCCGTCTCGTATCAGTATCCAATTCGAATTTGTGTTGTGAAACTAAGCGTCATGCGGGAAGGAGCGTTTGTGCGTGTGCGTGTGTGCAATGAATGAGCCTCCGCTTCTTTGTCAAACTCTGATTCGAGTTCGTCATCAGTCTTGTTGAGCTTGTCGTTCGCAACTGCTCCTTCTTTATTGCTCGCTCTTCATTGCCACGTGTTTGGCCAATTTCAACGACGAGACCGGTGTAAACCCAGGCGTTTGATGCAATGTCGTTCCCCTCGGTGCACCGAGCAACGACATGATCAGCATGCTTGACAGCTGCACGCTACCAAGCTTCTGCCGTGCGATCGTCATCGCGGTGGATGAGTTGGAGTCGGGTCTGATGGGCGTGAGAAATGGCAGCATTCAGGTTGAGTTGCACGTTAGCCCGATCGAGAGCATTGCTGGCTGCATGCTGCAGGGCAGGTCCGACTTGAAAAGACTGGGTCTGCGTATCTTTTTTCCTGCAGCTCTCGAGGCATTTTCCGCCTGCTCAAATGCTCATGCGTTTGTGGTGGATCGTAAGCTGGTATGATCCGTAGCGACAGTAAGCCGGGGGAGATGCGGACGGGGATAGCGTCGGGATGACCGAAGTGAAGGAGCTCCGTGATGACTTGATGGAGCTTGAAGGAATCGGAAGACCGATGTCGTACCTGCTCCTCCCAGACATGTTGAACGGTAACACGGCAATTGTGGAATTGCTTTTCGGCAAAGATCGTTGGAAGAGAGGCGATGAATCGATCCTTACAATGTTCTGGCACTATCGGCAGGAAAGGCTGTGGCATCTCCAATTTATAGTAGATCGGCCGTCCTAGCAGACGACCCCCTACGGACAAGCTTCGACGGCTGATGTAGGGTTGGACAAAGCTCATTCGACCAGGCAGAGTCAGCAAAGTCGCTCATCACACAAGCACTCGCCTGAGCATCTTTGAGGTCCACATGTCGACACTGCTCTTTATCAGCCCGCTGAGGCGTCCGCATTGCCGAAATGCGAGGTCTGACTGGGTTTGAAGAGCGCAAGCCTTTGCGGGATTTCGATTGCGACACACCACAAGACTACCCAGATTGTAGTCCTTGATGAAATCGGGGCCGTTGTGGATGGCTAGTCCGATGCGAATTCGCAGTACGTAACTGAAGCGCTCTCAAGTCAATGCTTGGGATCGCTCAAGTGACCACAATGGACAGAGCCCTCATAACGAGAGCGCAGCGCACCTTCATCAACAGCACCTTATCTCGACCTTGTCCTTCGAAGAAAAGGTCCTAGTCAAGAATCTGTGCCCTTCTTGGAGGGAAAACAGCGGGCAAGATACACGTCTCTCAGGAAGGAAAGACGAGCAGATGGTCGCATCTTTGGTCTCACGCTTGATGTCCCGTCAGATATCGTCAACGGCATCTGCAGAGACACAGTAGATCAGTCCAGAGAAGCCCGCTGACGAGCCGCAAATGAGTTCTGCTCTGCGTGAGGTCATTGACTCATCCGTAAGCGTCACCTAGCTCGTGTGAGAACCTACCCAGTCGTGTCCACGCAGCCTGACTTGCGTCGTTGCCGCGACAGAAACAGTTGATTGCTTCTCTTGTCTGCGCCGTGACGACGCGACAGCACGATCACATCAGCAGCGAAAACGCTAGGAGCGCTTCGTCTGTGACATCGGCATGGGCCTCGATGACAGGCTTCGCCCAACTCGACAATCCAGACCGCGCCGAACGCGTCGAATGACACTCGGTCAATCACTAAGAGGGTCACACATCGAATACAGACCTTCGTACAAGATTTGCAACGCCGTTGACCAATTACTTTCCCGATGACCGCTTCAAAATCAGCGTGACGATGCTATGAACACTCATTGTAGACGAAGCGAATGTGTGATGTCGAACCTGAAAGGGGGCGTCCTCGGCGGCTTTGCAAGCGTGTGGGAAAACATCACCGATCGTCTCAGTCCCGTCATCCACGGCGCTGTTCTGTCATCAAACAACCACGCGCCCCTTGCAGTTGTATGGAAGGTGGGAATTATCATTGCTATACGCTTGGTTTACATGCTTTAAAGGAGTGCGATGAGTGAAAGGAATGCTGGGGGTATTTGACACAGAGATTGAGACAGAAGACGAACATCAGAAACAAGGCTTAGCTGGCGTCCACACTCGTGAGCGGGACCCATGCATTGGCCGAATCCTACGCCTTCCCGTGCTTAGCAACGGGCGTTAGGCCTGGAATCAAGGTTCCTCGTGATCCACCCGTAACGAAGACCCTTCTGGTAATCCCAATCGGCGGCCTGCTCCGTCTTCCAGGTCCAGAAGATCCAGCCGGAAGCACGCTCGTACACCGAGATCTGAGTCTCGAAGAACTTCTGCAGGCTAGACTTGTAAGCGGCCGAGAAGTTGGCGCCGGATCCAGTCTTGCCGTTGCAGCTGCCAACGTAATAGCTTCCTGGGTAGGTGCCGTCATACCTGGCGCCGACACCTCTGCCGTTGAGGTACTTGGCACAGTCGGTAGGGGCGGTGGTCCACTCGCCAACGACAGTCCACAGGTTCCTGTTCGATGAAGCGAGGCCGTCAGCCTGACTGCAGTAGTTGTTGAGTCGCTCGTCGTCCGACCTGGCCACCTCTTGAGGCGAGAAGACCTGGTAGATGTGCGTGTCGAGCAGAACCTGCTGGAACTGAGGAGGTTGAGCTACGCCGTTCCAGTATTGAAGACCCATGAAGCCGTCATGGATCATGATGGCTGCGTTGGCGAACTTGGAGCGAGCGTTGTAGTACCCCGAGAAATAATAGGCCTTGGTGAAGTCCATCATATTGCCTCCCAAGTAGCCTGCGGGCTCGTTGAGCAGCTCGATACAGGTGACGGTGCCGTCATATTTGGAAAAGCGGGCGGCAATGGTGGAAATGACGGCGACTGCACGGTCGGCGTTGTTCTGATCGTTGGGCCAGTTTGCGGCTCCCTTGCGACCAGAATTGTCGAATCCGTTCTGCGATCCGGGAGCGCCGTGCAGGTCGATGATCACCTTGAGACCGTACTTCTGCGACCACTGAACAGCTTTCTCAAGGTAATCGGCCTGATTAGCGTGGACGTAGGGCTCACCAGCCGAAGTGTCGAATGCCCAGTAGCCGATGGGAATGCGGACATGGTTAAGACCGGCACCGGCGATCTGAGCAAAGTCAGACTCGGTGTAGAAGGTGGCCCAGTGCTTGGCGAGTCGGCCATAGGCGTTGCTAGCGTACTGCCCGAAGGTCCACTCGTCGATGACACGCGAGTCACCGGTGTTGTCGAAGAGACTTGGAGTGATCCAGGGCTCAGCTACAAGCCATCCTCCGATATTGACACCGCGGACCTATCGACGTGGACGTACAAAGGGATGAAGGTTAGAGCCAAATGATGTCAGTAAAGTTAGCTTTGGGGCGCATATAGTCCCTTTGATGCGGTGTTTCTTGATCGACCACTCACCTTTTGGGATCCGTATGGAAATCCGGGGTTCTGACGAGATTCGAGGACGATGCGAGCATCGTTGATCAGTTCGCCGCGCTCATTGAGAAGCGAGTCGTGCAGTTTACCGGAGGAGTCGGCACGGATGACGGGACGCGTATCGTTTCCAGCTGGGGTGAAGCCACCGACAGGAGAGGGAGCGGCCGTAGCCTGTTGCGACACAAGAGCGAGTGCCGCCGCCAGGGCGGGGAGGAAGCTCAGCTTGAGCATCATTTTTGGTGGGGACGAAAGGGTTGAGCTTGATGGGAGCGTCCAGATGCGCAGTGAAAGAGGAGCGGGTCAAGTGAGCTGGTGACGGATTGGAGTCGAAAGAAAGGATGAGAGTTGGAGGCCGAGATGAAGTGGCGGTAGCGATGAAGGCGGTGGTTGGTGGTGGTGTGGGAATGGCGTAGTGGAAAGGGGCGAAACCAAACTTCTAGCCAGAGAAGATGGGTGGTATATATGAGAAGGAGCAGCTGCAGACAGGGACGGGAAGTAAGGGGTATTTGTCCGACCAGCGGAGAGCGAAAGAGCAGAGAGAGCAGAGTTGAACAAAGACAATGCAAAGGAGGAAGGCGGAAAGGGGACCCTTAGAGTACAAAGCGTTGTGGTTCTGCCGGCGTCAAGCCGTGGTGAGGCGCGTGAACGTGTTGCAGGGGGGAAACAGAGGACGGATACACAAAGAGAAGACGAGGACGGGTAGAAGAGAAGGAGGAGGAGCGCGAGAACAATGCGGATGAAGAGGATGAGGACGAGGAGCGGGAAGAAGACTAAAGGAAGGGGCAAGCAAGGCAGACAAACTCCGCCATAGCGACAAGCAGGTTGAATAGACGAGCTGCAGCTCACGGCAAGCGACGTTTGACGCCGGCCAATTGTGAGCTTTTCCGAAGCGATGCTTGCAGTCCTTTGAAGCGATGCCGCAATGATGCATCGACAGCAACCTCATTTCAGTACCTCATTGATGCATCGAGACAATCGATCAACTCGATGGAAGGCTGAAAGTGAAGCTCAGGACCGCAATAAGAACTTTCCTTGTTGGTCAGACGCGAGAACCGAGCGGGCGAGAACAAGACGTCGACACAATGCTGTTCGACACGACACGACTGATGCTGAGACTGCCGCTGCTCGAGTGAGGGCGGAGTCGATTGAATGCATCGCAGCATCTCGCTTTGACAACTCCCTGCGTCGGAGACAAGAGTGTGACAGTCCTGTATGAAGTGGGTTTGCATGAGTGAGAGGGACGGATTAATTTTCAATTTAAAATTTATTGTTGGATGCGCTGTTCAACACGGCAGTCCAGGAATGGACCAACACCCAAGCAACTCGGCTATACACCATTTCACATTCTTGACGGCACAGAGCGCGCAGGGACCCTTGGATAGTTACCTCTGACTCGGCACTGTGAATATGCTCTCGCCTATTTGGCCCCCCTTTTTGCTCGCTCACAGCGCAGGTCAATGCGTATTTGCATGCAACACTAGTCAGCCGGGGCCCTGACTAGCGCAGACACATTCTTTCCTTGGCTTCTGCCTGCCTGCCGTCCGTCCGCTCAGCTCGCCTGCCGTTGCATTCTTCAGTGGCTGATGGAACGCGCTAGTTACCAGAAAGCGGGGTCACATGAGCGACCTGACTAGCTTAGTGAGTGGCGCGCTTGACAGAGCAACGCTAAGCTCAAGCCATGTTGTCAACATACTCCAACGCCAAGCCACGATCTCTAGGCGACTGTGATCAAAGTGAAATGCGACACTCGATTGCCAAGCTGTGATTGGCTCGCGAGTCACCACAAGGTCATGAGATCACATGAGCAGCAAGGTAGAGACGAATCTCGTGTCTCAAGGGTGACGATAGAGGGAGAGAGAGGGCCGAGAAGGTCTCGAAATGAGCGAATGGAAAGTGAAAGAGAAAGAGAAGGCAAACGCGTCGATTTCTGCCAGAACGAGACAGTCTCGGGAGCACCGCAAGGCGAAGGCTGCCTACGGCTGCAACTTCAGAAGCACGGCCTGCGTGACGATGTAGGCTACACAGTGCATGTGCGACAGAATCAACCATTGCGCGGGCAAACACAGGACAACGGATAAAGCTAAGTAAGACCCGGAGCGCGAGAGCGCGTTTCACGTAGCGGACTTTGGAAGCTTAGGACCGTGTCTCAGATCTCGCCGAACTCAGATAAACTTAAGGCTCTTTGTCTGCTGCTCCGCAGTGCTCGCCGTATTGTGCCTGGTGGATGAAGAGGGAAAAGAAGGAAAAGCAAGCAAATGAGCATGTTCGAACACTCTCCCGCGCATGAGTTAATGCCGGGAGGATGGGAGGATGGGAAGCCTGATTGTCATTTTCTGAGACACTCCGGGACCACCTGCAGCTCGCCAGGGTCTCCATTGTCTACGAGCGATTATTCGGCGAATATCATCGAGTCTGGAAGCAAATACACTTTGTTTTTCCCGTTTGTAAACATTCTGCAGGTGGCGCCCCGCGTCCAAGTTTATGCGAGCGCCCAAAAATCCTATCGTCTTGACTCCGATTCGGTCAACGACAAGGCTCGAATCGCCGGCGTGTGTAAGTTAACCTACTCGAGCATCTCATCCTCGAAGTCACAGGGAGTGTGAGGCACCGGGGACAACAGCGATCGATCAAAACCCAATCGATGCATTCCAGTCCGCCGATCTCGACTCATTCCAGAGAAGAGTGAATAACGGCTTCGAAGAACATTAACTAGTCGTCATGAGGTGGTCTCGACGTCGACGATTGCGATTGGCTTTGCGAGCCTTGAAATTAGGAAAGCTCCTGAAATAGAATATGATGCCGATGAGATCATGCTAACTGCCTCGCGAGGCTCCTTCTGTTCTACGCGAACGACGATGGCCCGAAAAGGCAGGCCAGATTTTTGATGTGTTCCATCAGTAGCGATCCTCATGCGCCGCCGATCTCTTCCACGACATCCTACTTCAACACCTACCTGTTTCAGCTCGCTCGCTGTTTGAGATTCGTTGATGGATTATCCTCGTCTCATCTATGCAAGTCGATAGTTTGGTGGTTCCATCTCATGATCAACTCAGATCGTGATCACCGGTCAAGGGTAAGACACACGTGGTGTGTCTGGCCCTTACAGATCGGCAACGCACGTATGTCTTAGACCTACGTCCAGAAGCCGGGAAAATCAATCCAGATGTTAGAGCACTGTTGGTGAGCCCGTAAAAAACAAAATGCTTACGTGTTGCTGACGAGTGAAAGCGCAGCGCACCAACCGCACATGACCCTTAAACTTTGTTTCTCCGACTGAGCTTTAGCGAGTCTTCGACCCTGCGCAGTCTTCTTCTTCCTCTTCGTCTCCTCAATGTATCGCCCTTCATAAAGGGACGTGGCATTCTTCTTTCGCTCCCACTTCTACGACCACAACTCTCAGACTCTCAAGCGTCTCGAGCTTCATCCAAACAAAGCTCACAGCTTCGCATCTCGCGACTGGCCGGCTCCTACCAAATGCTCTAAGCGCGCTTCATCTTGGCTGTCGATCCCTTTCGACCTTTCCTAAGCCATGTCCGAGCACTACGGCTTCGACCATTTCGATGGCGCATCCAACTACGGTGCGTCTAGCTCCGAGTACTCGTATACCGAAGACAGCTCCCGTTCTTTTGCTCAATCCAACGGTCACAGGCAATCCAAGCCCAGCTCCAACCCACGTCGCAAAGACCTCGACCTCGACCTAGATCTCGATGCCATCAGCGACCTTCATATCACCGAGCGCGACATCGACCCTTCGCGCTCCAATGTCCACTCTCATATGGCTCCTCACTCGCACCTCAACCATGATCATCACCACGCAGGCTCCACTTCTCTGGCTGAAGCCGGCCTCGGAGATGAGGTCGACCCTGCCTCGCTTCAGAACTTGCCAGAACATGCTTGCGCTTACTGCGGCATCTTCAATCCGTCGTGCGTAGTCAAGTGCCTCATCTGCAACAAGTGGTTCTGCAACTCGCGGGGCTCCACCTCAGGCTCTCACATTGTCAACCACCTCGTCCGCGCCAAACACAAGGAGGTCTGCCTCCACGCCGAGTCACCTCTCGGCGAGACCACGCCCGAATGCTACAACTGCGGTGCCAAGAACGTCTTCCTTCTCGGCTTCATTCCAGCAAAGAGCGAGACCGTCGTGGTGCTGCTCTGCCGTCAGCCCTGCGCCGCCATGTCCAACTCCAAAGACATCATCTGGGACACAACCCAGTGGTCGCCCCTCATCGAGGACCGCTGCTTCCTCACTTGGCTCGTCAAAGTCCCCTCCGAGCACGAGCAGCTTCGCGCGCGACCAGTCACCCTCCAACAGATCAATCGTCTCGAAGAGCTCTGGAAGGACAACGCCAATGCCAGCCTCGAGGATCTCGACAAGCCAGGTGTCGAGGAGGAACCCAACAGCGTCCTCCTTCGATACGAAGATGCATATCAGTATCAGAACATCTTTGGGCCGCTCGTCAAGATGGAGGCCGACTACGACCGCAAGTTGAAGGAATCCCAGACGCAGCAGGACTTGGTGATCCGCTGGGATCAGGGTCTCAACCAGAAAAAGATTGCTTGGATGACACTTCCCAAACTCGAAAGCGGTGAAGTGCGTCTGGCTGTCGGCGACGAGCTCAAGCTTCGCTACCGAGGCGAGATTGCTCCTCTTTGGGAAGGCGTGGGCCATGTGATCAAGATTCCCAACAACGTTTCGGATGAGGTCGCCCTCGAGCTCAAGAGAGCCGACGGAGTTCCCGATCATTGCACTCACAACTTCTTCGCCGACTTTGTCTGGAAGGCCACTTCTTTCGATCGCATGCAGAGTGCGATGAAGACCTTTGCCGTCGACGAGCAGAGTCTCAGCGCCTACATCTACCACAAGCTGCTCGGTCACGAGGTCGAGAACTCTACTCTCCGAACCACCATGCCCAAACGTTTCAGTGCTCCCGGTCTGCCCGAGCTCAACCACAGTCAAGTCAACGCAGTCAAGAGCGTCCTGCAGAAGCCGCTCAGCCTCATCCAGGGTCCTCCAGGCACGGGTAAGACCGTCACTTCCGCCTCGATCGTCTACCAGCTCAGCAAGATGAACCCTGGTCCCGTCCTGGTCTGCGCTCCCTCCAACGTCGCCGTGGATCAGCTCACCGAAAAGATCCACATGACAGGTCTCAAGGTGGTGCGTCTTACTGCAAAGAGTCGAGAGGCTCTTGACAGCCCCATCAGCTTCCTGACGCTTCATGAGCAGGTCGCAAACAACGATACCAACATCGAGCTGCAAAAGCTCATCCAGCTCAAGAACGAACAGGGCGAGCTGAGCAGCAGCGATGAGCGCAAATACAAAGCGCTCACCCGAGCCTGCGAAAAGGAGATCCTCAGCACCGCCGACGTCATTTGCTGCACGTGTGTAGGATGTGGTGATCCACGTTTGGCCAAGATCAAGTTCCGCACCGTGCTTGTCGACGAGGCGACGCAGGCAGCCGAGCCAGAGTGCATGATTCCGCTTGTGATGGGCTGCAAGCAGGTCGTCTTTGTCGGAGATCATCTTCAGCTTGGACCCGTCATCATGAACAAGAAGGTGGCGCGCGCCGGTGCCAGTCAGAGTCTGTTCGAGCGCCTCATCATGCTTGGCAACCGACCCATCCGATTGCAAGTTCAGTACCGTATGCACCCGTGCCTTTCCGAGTTCCCTTCCAACATGTTCTATGAGGGCACCCTACAGAATGGTGTCACTGCGCCCGAACGCCTGCGCAAAGACGTCGACTTCCCCTGGCCCGTGCCGTCTCTGCCCATGCTCTTCTTCCAGAACTTGGGCCAGGAAGAGATCTCGAGCAGTGGCACTTCGTTCTTGAACCGCACCGAGGCATCCAACGTCGAAAAGGTCGTGACACGCTTCTTCAAAGCCGGCGTCAAGCCGTCGCAGATCGGCATCGTCACGCCGTACGAAGGTCAGAGGAGCTACATTGTCAACCACATGCAGCTGCACGGATCGCTCAAGAAGGAGCTGTACAAGGAGGTCGAAGTGGCCAGTGTCGATGCCTTCCAGGGCCGAGAGAAGGACTACATCATCCTCAGTTGCGTGCGCAGCAACGAGCATCAAGGCATCGGTTTCTTGAGCGATCCGCGACGTCTCAACGTGGCGCTTACTCGTGCTCGATACGGTCTGGTGATCCTCGGCAATCCCAAGGTGCTGAACAAGCATCCTCTGTGGCACTATCTGCTTGTGCACTACAAGGAGAAGGGATGCCTGGTCGAGGGTGTGTTGTCGAACCTGCAGCCGAGCATGATGCAATTCCCCAAGCCACGACGACCGTTGCAGAAGCCTGGCGATCTGATGGCACGACATCGCCACGATCTGGGAGGTGGCGATGGCTACGGAGCATCTCGCAACGGAGGTACGAAGGGAGACTCGAACGAGCTTGGATTCTTCCGCACTCACGATCCCATGTCGTACATCCCGAGCGATGCTCAGAGTGTGACGAGCTTGGGCACGCAGGCGACGTATCCTTCAGCGCATCTCTCGGTGGGCGGTATGCATGGACCGTACGCCAGCAGCATTGTGAGCCAGGACGTCGACACGGAGAGCATGGCCGGCAGCACTGCACCGTCGGCTAGCATCACGTACAGCCAGAGCGATCGTCTTCACCGGCGTCTGAGCATGAGCAGCATGGGCGGTGCTTCGGATCTGACGAGTCTGGACAACTACAAGGGCGACGGCAGCTATGTTGGTGGGCACGATGACGATGCAGGCTCCACATTCTCAGCTGCCATCTCTCAATCATCGTTCACCACGTTTTGAAGGCCAGGTGTAGATTGAGGCAGATCTGAATGCCTCGTCATCCAGTATCATCCTTTCAGAGACACGACTGCAAAATCCCGATCTATCCAGCCCTGGAAGACCCAGAGTTTATTTCACATTGGTCGGCGTCCACGAACACCATCAAGATGATTCCTCAACGCCCACGTCTTGCTCAGCCTCGCGCTGTGTTGGCCACAATGCTTTACAATGGCGAAGTGAATCGCCCCATGCGCCCAAATACAGTCACATGCTCGCGTGCATGCCATACATTGTTGAATGCAGAGCCAAGCTCGTACGCTCCCCCTTTCCGCCTTCTGCGATTCCCCCTCCGCAATTCGCAGCCCACTCGAGATGTACATGTCAGCGCACTTTTGTCTTGGCACCGTCTAGATGCAATACCGATTCAGACCGTGCTTCAGCATGACCTTTGTCCATTTTGAACACCGTCTTGGGTCTTATTTGCTGCCGGCGTTTGGAGCTGTCTGTGTGAGAGTGGCTTAGAATTGAATGTGGCGTTGAAGTCGTTGGTGTGGGATACGCGTTGCCTTTTGTCAACCGTCGGCCCCTTTTTTCACGCCCACCTAGGAACAAAGGCAGATACAAGAAATCGATTGTCTTCACCTGCGTCTCCCTCTGTTGGCATAAGCAGCACTGTATGTACAGACCAAAGGTGCGGGTTGAAGCGGACATCACCCTCTCTTCTGTCGTCATGGTCGACAAGCTTCCGAAAAATCTTGAGGATGTGAGATTGTTGTGATTGGAGTGCGTGGAAGCGGGGCTGAAACCTTGAAGCAGAATCGGAGTCTATTCTGACAGGTGCAGAAGCACGCACGCACGCCCTGAAATCTCAACTTTCATGCAAAGGAGCTCTGAGAGTTGAACAATTTCCCGCGAATCGAAGTCGAAATGGAAACCTTTTCGCTTTTGTTTGCAAAGTCGGCGTTTAGACTCCGCCTGCCTAAAGTAGACTCACAACGCTAGGCTTCTCCGCAAGAGCACAAGTCGCGAGACGTGAGGGGAACTATCCTCCTTGCTTTGTATGTCTCACCTTAGCTGGGATTCATGCTTCGCGTGGTCCTTGGATGGAGACCACAAGCGGGGATATTCGTGTTGATTCGGTTGTGTGGTTCGTTGCTCTTCTTCTTTCACAACCAGGTTGATCCTCGACGGACAGAAGGATTTTCCGTTCGACGGACCAACTTCGGCAACGGACAGCACAAGTGACTGTGTTTGCTGTCAGCCACTGTTCTGGTGCTCTCACCCTCTTTTTTCTTTTTCGGAAACAGCGATTGAGAATCAAGGCGACAAGCGAGAGCGCTCGTCCTTAGGTGCAGTGGACCGCATCATCAGTGGGCTCGCTTAGCAAGAAGCGCCTGGACGCGAGTTGCCTTAGTTAGACGAGCAAACGCCCCTTTTTACTCTTCTCACTTGGGCTTCCCAACGCACGCACCAAGCACCCATCCTGTCCAGCTTCTGCCCGACCGACAAACGCACCTGCAGCGCACTTTGCACGGTTGCAGGTGCAGTTGAATTGTGATCCCATTCTTCTCCTTTTGACGTCTTTTTGGATTCAGTTCCCACACTCTCTTCGCAACCAAAGCGGAATTAGCCGATTTCATCCTGCATGAACAAGTTGGCCTCCCACCTTTCAGCCAAGATGAGGGTCGTGTCTCTGTTCGTGTTTCAGCTGGCTCTGTGCCTGTGCCTGTCTCTGTCTGTCTTGTCTTTGTTCGCTGCTGCGGTCACACTAGATGACAAGGAAGCGTGTGTGATCCTTCCTCATCGCTTTCTGTCCATCTTTTGTGCTTTTGCTTCACCCCCACCATCACGTCGTTTGCTCTCTGCATCTCTGCCCCCTGTCACATTCGCTTTTGCCCGAACAGCATCCGACAATCCCACCTTGGTGCCTTTCGTGGCACGCTCGGATTCGCAACCCTCTTTTGGCTCTCCTTCCCCTCTCTGGAATCAAACTGGTCTTTTTATACCCACCAGCTTATTGCGGACAATATTGCGGTCATTGGAGCTCTTCGCACGATCCACGCTCGACAATCATTAACATACGGCTCGATTGACCTGGCAATGTACTAGATGGGCAATCTCATCCAAGTCTCTCAATAGATTTCTCTCGCCAGTCATCTGTGCTGGTCACAGATTTGCTTCATCTTTCAACTTGCCGTGCTGGCAACAACCAACGCCACCAACACGCACAGAAATCATTCAAAGTACCGCCACCCCCCAACACTTTCGGGGGACTTGCCGATCCGCCCCACCAAAAGCAGCAGTGTGCTCCTCTCTCTCCCTTTTTCTTGTCGCTTGGATGGTGCTGACACATCTGCGTTGAAGAGCGACAATGTTCCAGTGGAGAAGCAAACGGCACTTCCCGATGGACTCTGTTCCATCGGTGCTCCCGAAGAGCTCTTCTCAACCTTCGACACCGGACGAACCCAATTTCCCACGGAATGACTCGGTCCGATCAATGCAGCAACACTCATCATCGGGCAGACAGTCAGGTGTCAAGGCCTTCACCAAAGCAGCCATCGGAAAGGGCGCCAAGTTCAGACCTGGCACACGAGACGGCTCGGGTGGTACACCTTCGCCCATGAGTTTTGCAGCTGGTCCTCGATCCTCAAGCAGAGGCGGCAACAGTCTCGAATTCGGCGGAGGTGTGGTACCAGATGACTCTCTCTCGGAAGCGGATCACTCCGAATCGTCTTCGTCACCTGTCACACCTCAGCATTCCACAAACTCGAATACCAAACGTGGCACAAGCGCAGTCATCAATGCAAACGCACACGCAAACGCAAACGCATCTTCATCCTCTCCCTCTCCCTCCAAATTCAAACGGGTACACCAAGACTCAGCCATCGACCACACACGTCTCCACTCCATATCCACCATGGCCAGTCTCGAAGACTTTCGTTCCGTCATTGCCTTTTCGTCTCCCACCAATCTCTTAGACGAGAGTCCGGCCTTGACCACATCTACCGCCATGTCCACCCCCGACTTTGCTGCCGCCGTGGCAGCTAATCGAGACAAGCCCCTTCCGGTTCCCAACCCAGATGAATCGCAGCCACAGCCACCTATTTCCGCCTCTTCACGATCAATAGCTGCTTCACACGTGCGGTCTTTATCTCCGTCCTCCAACGCCGCGAACAATCAGCAGCATTCCGTACGAAGCTCGCATCAGGCAATGTCAGGCAAGGGTGCTTCAACCAGCGCAACCGAGCCTTTGGCCTCTGGTACGCAGCCAAATCCCTCGCAGCGACGATCCACTGCTTCGAGTTTGCCCGAATCCATCTCTCAGCCAGGCTCGTCTCAACCAGCGAGCGAAGAATTCCAAGGTCCAGGTCGCAGAACATCGACTGCCGAGCTCATGCGCAGGCTCGAAGAAAGCGTGCGACGAGGCACTGAAACCACTACCGCTTTTGGTCTCGGTATCAGCGGCGCACCGGAGGACAACCACGCTCGCCCTGCGTCCACCAGCAAAACAGCCGACTCGTACCGACACAACAGTCTCAGCCCACGCCGCCACACAAAGACCATCAGCGAAGAATCGGCTCACAGCTCTGTAGACAGCTGGGGTCGCACTTCCTTTGGTCGCGATACCCTGCGCATGCTCATCGATTCGGACCCAACCGATGGCTTCAAGAAGCCTGCCTCGTCAGCTTCGAGCACCACCCGGAGGACCTATGTCAGCGACAGCGACCATAGCACAACCACGATTGAGACCAGCGCTGAGATCCATGACTCAGATCAACTCTCCACCATCAAGGAGCACTCCGAATCGCCAGCATCCATCCTTGTACGCCGCTTGTCGCCCGAATCTGGTCTGAGTCGGTCGCAGTTGGCAGAGTCGTCGGATGCTCAAACTTTCAGGACTTCTGCTTCCTCCACAAGATCCGATGACCATCCAACTGCCTTGCCAGAGATCCACGCTGCTCGAACGAAAGGCCCGTTGCCTGGTGCTGCAAAGGCTGAAGAGTCTGGCAAGGCGTCTGGCGATCAATTGCCTGCTACTGCCTTGCCCACAGTCATCAGTGGCCTCGGCTCGCCGACATTTGGCTCACCGACAGCGAAGAGTGCGCAGTCCTCGACTACGACTGAGCTGCTACCTTCCGTGGACCCTGAAGCGTCAACGCACGATTCTCACACAAGACGGCCGTCCAACGCCTCCTGGAGCTACTCACGTAAGCCCCCTTCCGAGCGCACCAATGTCGCAGGGCCTCGACGAGGCTCCGAAGATCTCGTTGCGGTGTCTAGTTCTCGTGTGGCCGCAGAGCCTTCGACCGCCCCCCTTCCGTCGCTTCCATTTCCTGCGTCGCCGACCACATCATCGGCACGTATCGCCTTTGCGCGCTCGGCAGCACACGTATCGGAGCCCAACACACCCAACTTGGCCTACGAAGCCCTGTTAGCAAAGGCAGTGGGTAAGCAAAGGAAGAGTCGACCAGCTGCGTTGGCGTTGAACCTCGCATCCCTCTCCGCATATTCGCCCAACCCCTCTTCTACCAACAGCCTCGCTGCGAAGGGTCTTGCCAGTCCTGGCAAGCTGCGTGCTCCACCGCCCTCGGCTCCTCCTACCGATCCGCTACCGCCTATTCCCGATACTCCGTCGCTCGCACCCAAAAGCCCGGCACCTAAGAGTCCTTTTCCTAAGAGTTCGGGCCCTCAAAAGCTCGATGGTACTTGGGCTACCCCTGCTTTCAGCACAGGTGCAGCCGGTGTTGACGATGCGGATCCACTCGTCACCCCCAAAGTGTCGCGCTCGTTTTCAACGAAGAGAAACAATCCCACCGAGAATCGCTCTTCGGGACTGACATCTAGCTCGACGGCCGACCAAGTCACTGCGCCTGTCGCTGTGGCAGTCGCGCCCTCAGTTGACAGTCCCAGGCAGAGCGGTTCTGCAGTGCAACCCAAATTTGGAAGCGAAGACACAGTCTCACGCAGCTCAGTGATTTCGCAAGCATCGGAAATTAGGTCAACAAGCTCACCAACCGCTACCTCGGTCGGCGATAGCTCCGACGCCGCTACATTGGTCTCCGTGGCCCAGACAGCAACACGAACTGCCTCTCGGCCTGTGCGCTTGTCCATCACCAAGAAAGACCGTGACGTCCAGGAAGCCATCAAGACCGCAGCATCCACCGTTGTCGCCACGGAACACGCCGGTGGCCAGATCGTCTCGCCTGTCATCAAGTCGCTTATACTCAAGGACGAGAGTCGGTCGAATATGGCGACAAAGGCAGATCGTGATTCGGCTAGCTCGCCTGCACCTTCAGGTCAGATCGTCAGCTTTGACCTCACTCCGCAACGGAGGACGTTCGAGCCTTCGCAGCAGCAGCAGCAGCAACAGCAGCAAAGCCGCCGCACAGCAGCCAACGAAAGATCACCTGGCCCACCTCCTAGTGCATGGACCAGTCGGAGCGCCGCCTCGGTGTCACGTCGAGATCCCATCGCGAGCAACGGACCTGCTTCTTCTGATGCCGGACACGAGCGCGGGGACGAAACGCGTGGTGGAGCGGAAAGCGTCGCCAGCTGCCATTCCACTATGAGCAGCCTCAGCAATCGCCGCCTCGAGACGCTGCAAGATAAAGAGGCGTTACTCGGTGCGCTCAGCGAGTCCTCCCGCAAAGAGCTTATCAAACGCACCGAGGGTCGTTTCACTGGTGCATTCGCCGAAGTAGCACAGGCATTCCGACAGCTGCAAGCAGACAAGTTGTTGTTGGAGCAGATCGTCCGTGAAAAGACACCGCTCAGCGGTGTAGGCACCAACAACGAGATGCTAAGCGGCTACCTGTCAACTATGAACTCGAAGCTCGAACAGAGCAACTCCGAGATTCGGAAACTGTTGGATCTGCTCGAGCAGCAGAGAGAGGTCATGGAGCAGATGATGGCCACGCATCAGCTGGAGAAGGAGACGTATGAGGACGATCTGGAACGTCTCTACAGCGCGCTCGATGAGGCGCAGGCAGAGGCTGAACATCACCGAGCGCATGTGGTCAGGCTCAACGAAGAGTTGGCGAAAGCACACGCCAACACGGTTCAAGCCAATGCGGAGGCGATGCGTGCCAGGACCACGTTGACAGAGGAAGGCAGGAAGCGCGAAAGGGTGGTGATGCTGCTTCGAGCAGCTAAAGACAGGTTGAGAGAGGTCGAGACGGAGAACTTGGCCGCGTTGGGTTCGCGCCAGATGGAGGAGCGGCACGAGGATTCCGATATCGAACGCTTGTCGACTGACGGCCTTGATGCGTCTTCGGAGAGCGAGGTGGCTAAGCTGCGTCGACTCTTGGAGGAACGGGACCAGGAGATTGCGACATTGCGTCTATCGCACGCAGATGCGTTGGTGCACCAACAGCAGCAGCAAGATGCCGCAGATGATGCAGCTTCAGTTGCCGATAGCTCTGCTATGGATCACGAGTCGGCAAGTCCTGCAGAGGAAGTCGCTCGGTTGCGAGCTCAGATCGTTGAGCAGAAGGAGCGGGAGAAACAGATCCGCACAGCATATGTTCACGTGCGCGAAGAGCTCCGCAAAGTCAACTCGGATCGTAGAAGGTCTTCTGTCGGATCGATCCAGAGCCTAACGGGTACAGTGACACCATCGGCAACCGTCACGCCTGGCTGTGCGACCGCGACGACGTCAAGGGCAGCCTCACCATGGAACACTTTCGGCTCTATTCCCGCAAGGACGAGCAGGTACCACGACTTTAGACCACCCATGTCGGCTGGCATCGACTCGGATGCTGCAGCAGGCGGACAGCAGCAGGTCAAGCTGAAAAGGTTGAGTCTGCCTATTGTAGCTCGTGCGTCGGGGATTGTTGTGCCTAGTCCAGGGGCTGTCACGCCAAACGGTCAGTCGGAGCTGGTGCAGCAGCAGTTGAAGGGGAGGATGGGGATTGGTGCTCCGCCGTCGTCGTATCGACATTCTGAGTCGCCCGAGGAGTCGACGTGAAGTCACCCTACGACTTTGGAAGATCACGCTTCGATCATATCACACACTCGTTTTGCCACGTTCAATGTTGAGATTGTCACGCTCATTTTGAAGAATGCCATGGGAAATATAAGCTTGTCAAGGGCGTTGCAAATCTTGTCCACAGGTCGGCTTTCGATGTGTGATGTTGTTTGTGGTTGAATTTGAGCGCACTTTGGGTTAGAGGGCCGTACCTCTCTCGACTGTTGGAAAGCAATGTGAACAGCGGGTCAGTCTTTCGAACTCTCAAGAATGCGTATCGAGGGGTTAGGTACGTACGATTCTCTCTGATCTCCTGGGTCTGCTTATCGTAGAACCTCTTGAGCTTCTTGTTAAAGTGTCTGTTGCCGTCGTTGATGTAGTTGACTTCGGCGTCTGGATCTTCGTTCCGCCTCCTGCTTCTGTTCTGGATGAGCTGTTTTTCGTGGTTGAGGTGGGTTACGACTCGGTCGATGGCGTCGTCGGAGGGTTTGTGGGTTCCGTAGTGCAACTCGTCTGGTGCGACATCGCTTGCGTTTGCTGTGCGGACGAGGGCGCGGGTAGCCGGAGAACCCGCTTTGACCGCTTCAGCGTCGTCTCTGTGCTTCTTGTACCTCGCGACGTCCGGTTTGATCGATCTCAACTGGCGCTGGTACGCGCGTTCGGCGGCGTCGCCGAAATCGCCCGGTCCGGAATCCTTGCGCCGAGCCTTCTCCTCCAGCTTCGCATCCCACCGTTGGCTGTCTTCGAGAGAGTAGGCCATGTTGCGGTGCCGTTCGACGTCTTCTCCGGACTCGCGGAGGTCGCGTTCTTCGAGGAGAGCGGAGGCTTTCGCAAGCTTACGTGAACCAGAAGCGGGGGTGAGCGAGGATGCGACGGTGCGTGCGCGCGACTGTTCGGTGAGGATGTCGCGGCGGTTGGCTCGGGTCGAGGCGGCCATCTTGGCGCGGAGTGCGGCGAGGCGGGATTGGCGGTCTTCCATGGTCGGTTTGGAGGAGGATGGGGTGGATGGGGTGGGTTCGGAGGGTGAGGCGGATGCTGAGGGCTCGGTGGATGCTTCGGATTGTGCTTCTACCGAAGGCGGAGCGGCGGGTTCTGATGGTGCTGATTCCGGGAGGAGGGGTTGATGTCGCGCTGCTCGAGATTTGGCCTTGGATTTGGTGGATGTGCTTGTTGATGATGTTGGTGTCCCTTGTGCTTTCACGTCGGCGGATGACGTTGTTGTCGCGGATGGCTCCGCCGTCTGCACTGCTTCAGGCTCATCCGCCTTCTTGGCTGCTCTTGTTCTTCTTGTTGGCATCGTGGCTTGTGAGAAATACGATCGTTGACGGATGCTTTCGGAATTGATGCTGAGCAGTTGCGGCGATGCCGATGGGAATCAAGTGAATGTGACGAAAGCGAAGAGATGAAGTTTGCGAGTCAAGATTATGCTCCACATGAAACTTCTCTGAAATCACATTCGACAGGCGCAGTCACGAAGAAACAGAAAAAACAAGGCAGCACAGCAGTCTCTCTCGTAAATCGAAGCTTTGGACCCTGAACCGAAGCTCAACTTGTCACGACCTCATCAACGGCTGCGCTTTCTTCTTTCTCGCCTTCGCCATCCATCGCCTCCCCTTGACGCAACGAGGGAACGCTTCAAAATGTCGCAGCCAGAAGCAGGTCCTTCCACTGCTGACAGCGCCAAGGCTCAGCAGGTCAAAGCTCAACAGACCAACAAGGTCCACCAACAGAACAGGGCAGTCGACAACCGTTCCAAGGCGCAGCAGAACAAGGAGCGTGCTGCTCAGAATCGAGCTCGCAAGGCGAACAACGTCGCTTTCGCAGAAGAAGGGTCAGCGACGCAAGACGGACAGTCAACATCCGAAAGTGCTGCCAAACAACCCAAAAAGCCACCTCAGAAGAACACACCAAAATCTCAAGCAGCTCGGCAGGCAAAGCCACCGACTCAGTTCAAGAGCAAGGTAGTCATCCGGCGACTACCTCCCAACTTGCCTGAAGATGTGTTCTGGAAAGCAGTCTCGCCCTGGATCCGTGACAAGGCTGATTGTCAGGCGTTGACGGACGCTGCCGCTGCTGCGACCACTCAACCAATTTCTGAACCTTCACCGGGCGAAGCTTCGACCTCCAACTCGACCTCAACCGCCGCAGCTCCCACAGTCGACTACAAACACTTTGTCGCAGGCAAGCTCAAGACCGACGTCAACAAGCAGAACAAACACGCCCGCGCCTACGTACGCTTCCTCGACCCTCAATCCCTCGTCCAGTTCCACAAAGCTTTCGACGGCCACATCTTCCGGGACAGCAAGGGCAAAGAGTCGGTCGCCATCGTAGAGTTTGCACCTTATCAGAAAGTCGTCCTCCCCGCTTCTTCTGCTAGCCAACGCGGACGCAGAGCCAAACCCGATCCGAAGCAAGGCACGATCGAGAAAGACGCCGACTACCTGTCGTTCGTCGACCGGCTCAATAAGGCAGGCGACGATGTCAAACGCTCAGAAGGCGACTTGCTCGCTTCGCTCCATGATCCGAGAAGCAAGGAGAAGGAGAAGGAAGCCAAGCAGGCAGCAGGCAAAGCGACACCACTTTTGCAGCATCTGCGCGCGGTCAAGATGGCCAAGCTGGAGTCGGCAGCGGCGATCAAGAAGGCGAAGAAGCTGGAGAAGCTAGCGGCGAAGGCGGCTGCTGGTAAGCCGGGCGGTGTTGCTGCGAAAGGCGGGGCTGTATCTGTCGCTCCTACTGCTGCTGCTGCGAGCGCAGAGGATAAGGGCAAAGCGAAGAAGAGCAAGAAGAAGGACAAGTTCAAGGACAAGGCCAAAGCTGCCTCTGCTGTCGGTGATGGCGCCAAGGCTGGAGATGATGCAAAGGAGAAGCCTGCAAAGAAGAACAAGAACAAGAAGGCGAAGGGCAAGGCAGTCGAGACCGCCGAGGGCGGACCGAGCGGCGCGTCACAGGGAAGCGCAAACAAGAAGCCGGAAGGTAAGCATTTGACGAGTACAGATGCTGCTCAGGGTGAAGGAGCGAGCGTCAGGAGCAAAGCAAAGAACAAGCCGCCTCGACGCAAGGCTGGGCAAAAGGACAAGGTGTCGACTTCTTCGGACGCAACGCCTGCAGCGCAGCCGCCTAAAATGCAGATCCTCAAACGAGAGCCCTAGCCATCCCCCTCCTTGCAATGTCATTCATCTTCATCCTGCTCTGATTCACGTGTCGTCTGATCACCCCAATCTTCACACCAGCCGTGAGAAATCGTTTCCAGCTGAGAACTGCAAAAGACAAGAGTGTCGTGGGGTATTTGTGCTGCAGAAAAAATCCTCCCAAACAAAAAGCTAAGACCGCAAATTGATCGCCTGCAACCTCTCAAAGTGGTCCCTGGCCAGCTGAACGTTCAACTTTACGCTCGCCATCTGGATGCTCGGATCGGTGGCTACGATCATGATGTACGTGTTGGACGTGAGGCTGTCGATGTACGCCGAGAAGGTGCTGGCTTTGAGCTCCACCGCCTGGAACTCGCACTGCGACGATTTGCCGGGGAGCTTCTGGCACGACAGCTTGAAGTTCTTGATGAGCTCCGAGACCTTTTCGAAGCGTTCTGGGTCGAGGGTGGTGGATGATGTGGAGAAGGGGAGGTCGGCGGAGGAGATGAATCCGGATCCGAGGGGAGCGGTGGAGGAGACGCGACCTTGGGTGTCGCGGAAACCTTCCATGCCTTCTTCGTCTTCGTCGTAGCTGAAGGCGCTGATCGTTGAACGGTCGAACGACGACCCGAGGGACGCTGTCGAACCGGCTTTTGCGATGACCAGAAACGTCGTACGTTCGAACACGACGACTTCGCTGGCTGAGCAGGTATCTGCCAGCGACTGGAGGTGTCGTTCCAGCACACCGAGCGCTGGGATCTGCGTCTGTACAATGCGACTCCAAGCACGGTACAAACTTTCATCCCAGATGCTCGTCGCGAAGCAGTGCACTCTGAAACCGTCCTTGCTCCCACCCGCTGCAGCTGCTACCTCGGAAGACTTCCGCCTCAGCTCCTTGACCCTGCTCGAATACACACCTGCTCTCCTGCTCTTGTCGACCAGATCCATCTTGTGCAACAGACAAAACACCTGCGCATCCGGCGAGTACTGGTACAACGCGCTGATGCAGTCCTTGTAGTACCGCAGATCACGCTCCCACTCGGTCTGCCCTTCCTCACCCCCTTCCGCACCAACCAGGTCGAAGACGTAGATGAGGACGCCGACGGTGGAGAAGACTTGACTGCGCTGCTTGTCGAGGTACGAATCCATGTACGACTGCTGTCCTCCACAGTCCCACAGGTTGAGGACGAGGTTGCCGAGGAAGCGCACGTGCGAGTGCTCGACGTCGAGCGTGGATCCGAGCCGTCGCGTGTCGGCGGCGCGATACGAGGAGAAGATGAGCGAGCGCATGCTGGTCTTGCCGCAGCCGGATTGGCCCATGAGGAGGACTTTGCGTTTCATTTTGGGGGGTGATGTTGAGCCCGATGAGGGCTGTTGGGTGCGGCTGTTTGGTGTGCTGGCTAGATCAGGGCTGGTACCTCTCGAGCAGGATGCTGGCGGTGGTAGAGGAACAAGGTCGATGTATGCGAAGGTTGAGGATGGAAGGAATGATAAGTGAGAGAGAGAGAGAGAGAAAGCGGGCCTGTGCTTGCATGTGGAGAGCGGGACCCTCTTGATTTGCAAATCATGACTAAGCGTGTCCCTGCTTTCCGCCTGGAAGACGCTCCGACGGCCACTTTTTTTCTTGCTCTTGAGCACTTTCGGCTTTCTTGGCCGATGCACTCCCACTTGCTCGCCTCGAGGTGACTGAATTGCTCGCAACGCTGCCTCTGCGTTGATTGGATCGCACTTGCCGCCAAGCCAAACGCCGACTCGCAGTCTGTCCCAAATCCTTGCCATCGCATCACCCGATTGGACACGGACAAGGCGTGGGCAACTAGACCGGACTCAGCTTTGCAGCGTGTAGGAATGACTCGGCGGACTCGCTCCGACCAGAGAGCGCAGTTGTGCACTTGCTTTGCGCATGGCTCGGCAGGATGTGATGTGATGTGATGTGATCACGAGAGATCCAATCTAATCAGTTTTCGACTTTCGAGCTGTCACGACTGACCTCGCGTGCCGAGTGATGAGATGCCATGCGAGACACCTTGACAGTCGCAGTGCTGAGCTAAAAAAAATATCGCCGAATTGGAAGAAAGTGAGAGAAACAGTCACACATCGAGCAACGGGCGAAACAACCAAAGTCTGACCGCGGCTCTTCTCGCTGTTCTTCACATTGTCACCCTCTCCCTTCTGCTGTTCCGCTCGGCTCCTCCTCGTTGCTCCCCCCTTGATTCTCTTCCACCACCACCTTTCTCTCAACAGAATTTTGCTCTCAGTCCCGCATTCGATGTTCAACCTCGTCGGATCGAAGATCGCTTCATCTGCTGTTGCATCTACCACTCGCTTTACCGGTCTTCGCACTTCTACCGCTTGCTACCGCCAAGCTCTCCGAGTCTCCACTCAACCGAAACTCAACACTCGAGGACTTCGCTCGCTCGCCGATCTCGACACCATGACGACTCCTCAGCAGGCCGCCGCCGCCTCGAGCCACTCGATCTTGCCTTCCAAAATCCGACCCAAGCAGTCTGCTTCCGCTCTGCCGCCTCCCTCGATCATCCTTACGCTGTCTGGTCCTGATGGTCCCGGTATCGTGCACAGGATTTCGGGCTTCTTGGCACGCCGCAACATGAACATCATGGACTCGGCTCAGTTCGGTGATCCCACCACTGGAACCTTCTTCATGCGTGTCCATGCGTCCGAGCCTGAACCCGAATCCGGCTTCCCCGACCCCAAGGCTTCCGACTACGCTCAGCAGCGATCCGCCTTCCTCGCCAAAGTCAAAGCCGAGTTCGACGACGAGTTCGCCAAGGAAGCCGACGTCTCGGTCAAGATCTTTGGCGCCGAAGAGAAACCGCGAACCTTGATCATGGTCTCCAAGATAGGCCACTGCCTCAACGACCTCCTCTTCCGACTGTCCAACAACACCCTCCCCATCACGGTCCCGCTCATCATCTCCAACCACCCCGACTACGAGCCCCTCGCCAAGGCCAACGGCATCCCCTTCTACCACCTCCCCATCAACGCCGCCGAGGGCAAGACAAAGGAGTGGCAGGAGGCCGAGATGGTCAAGCTCGCCAAGCAGTACGACATCGACATGATCGTGCTGGCGCGGTACATGCAGATCCTCAGCCCGCAGCTGTGCAGCCTGTTCAGCGGTAGGATCATCAACATCCACCATTCGTTCCTGCCCAGCTTCAAGGGCGCCAAGCCGTACCACCAGGCGTTCGAGAGGGGGGTCAAGCTGATCGGTGCCACAGCGCACTTTGTCACCGCCGACCTGGATGAGGGTCCGATCATCGAGCAGGCGGTGGAGCGGGTGGATCATGCCATGACTCCGGCGGATCTGGTGCAGGCGGGAAGCGATGTCGAGGCGAGGGTGCTGGCGAGGGCGGTCAAGTGGACCGCGGAGAGGAGGGTGTTGTTGAACGGGGCCAAGACGGTTGTTTTCAACTAAGTATCGCCGATGAAGAATTCAAGTAGCTTTCTGTGCAGACTGAAAGCTGGCATTTGGCTTTGGCGTTGATGCGAGTGTGCGTTGTGTGTGTTGTGTTTGAGCTTAACGATGTAAAAATTACTGAGGAAGGTCTCGGCGGAAAAGGCACCCAAACGCCCCCGCAGCCTCCACCTACCCGATTTTTGAGCGGCGATGTGTCGGTTGGACCCTGGCCAGGTCTCACATCTGACGTGATTCCACCGGTGCTTCTTCTAATCGAGGCTTGCCGTTGCAACAACCTTTCGCTCTCACGACCTTCGCCTCTATCGACCACCTCTGATCCTCTTGTTCGACCTGCATGGCCTTCCGCAACACCCTCTCGCGCGCCCTACAAATGCCTCGCACCCCACCTCTCCGCGTAGCAATCATAGGCGGCGGCCCAGCCGGCCTTTCCGCCGTCTCCCAGTTCCCCTCCCCCCCTTTTTCCGTAACCCTCTTTGAACGGCGCTCCACCTTCGGCGGCATTTGGTGCTACGACCCATCCCCCGGTCCGTGCATCATCCGCTACGACGCTTCCGGCCGACCGTATGCTTTGTGGGAAGGCGGCAAAGACGGGGATGGAGGTGGGAAGTTCCGGCCGCCGGGAGCGATGTACGACGGGCTGCGGACGAATCTTCCGTGCGACATCATGACCTATCGATCGGCACCGTACGGGAGGACGACGGAGCTGTTCCCGGATAGAGCGGCGGTCGAAGCGTACATCAAAGCGTTCGCGGGCAGCGTGTTGGACGGCAAGGATGGGGTAGACGTGCGACTGGGGACGGCGGTTAGCGACGTTCGGCGCGTCTCGCACGACCCAGCGGCGGCAAGGGAGAGGATAGGCGGCGGTAGCGTGTGGAGCGTCACCTCGGTCGACGTCGCTACGAACGAAACGGTGACGGAGGAGTACGATCACGTCGTCATCGCGTCCGGTCGATGCAACACCCCCACCATCCCCGCGATACCCAACCTGCACCGTTTCCGCGGAACCATCCTGCATTCTGCTTGGTACAGATCCCCGCTCCCCTTCGAAGACCAAACCGTGCTGGTCGTGGGCAACTCCTCCTCCGGCTCGGACATCGCAAGGGAGCTCAGCGGCTACGTCCTACGGACGCTTCCCGAGGGCCCCTCTGCCACACGCGCCTTCATCGAGCGGTGCAACCGCCCCAGCGGGGGGCAGGCGAAAGTTCTGCACTCGTACGAACACGTTGACAAACCTCCCCCGCTCGACTACGATCCGCGCGACGAGGCGTCGCCGGACTGGTCGCGGCGGATCCGCGTCGTGCCGAGGATCGCAGGCGTAAACCAAGACGGTCAAGTGGTGCTTGACGGGGGTGAGCAGGTGGCTGTGGACGTGATCGTCTTCGGCACGGGCTACGCTTACGATTTTCCCTACCTCAAGCAGGAGTTGGCGCCGTTTAGCGATGCACCGCTGATTCCACCGCCTCCAACGACGGGAACAAAGGTGGATATAGGGGACGAGGAGCCCTACACGCCCGCAAGCCGAACCGCACCTTTCCTGTCCAACCTGGACGACTGGAGCCTGTTCTACGCTCCCGACCCCTCGATCGCCGTCCTCGGCGCTCCGATCCGCATCGTACCCATGCCGCTCACCCACGTCCAGTCGCGCATCGTCGCCGCTGCCTGGTCACGCGCCATCCCACCAGCCGCCAACTCCGGCTTACCCCGACTCGACCCAACCATCCCCTCCACCGACCCCGCCAAGTGGACCAGTCGCCCATCCATCACCTCCTCACCACAACACGACGGAGGAAACAAAACAAGCGATCTCGGCTACCCCTCCGACAGCGCGTACCAAGACGCCCTGCTCAACCTCCTCCCGCCGCACCTGAGAGACAAGGGCACAGACGAGGACACAAAAGTGCCCGAAGAAGCGCGAGAAAGTGTACAACCGGTAGAAGCCAACGACGAAGGCTGGTCGCGCATGCCCGACTACCGAAACCAGAGAAGACAGGATACCAAGCGGTTGCGGCGCATGCTGCTGGGTTACTAGGCGTCGCACGTTCGTCGCGCGGGAGGGTAAACGGTATTGCGATGGATGTGGGTATTGCGTACAGGGTATGTTTTTTGCATAGACACGGCTGAGCTGCAATCTAAGAAGAGGGTATTGCGTATCAAGGCTAGACTGTGAGAAACTCTGATCTGCGAGTATATGACCGGAGAAGACTTTTCTGAAAACGAGAATGAAGAAGCCCAAAGAAGCGTGATGACGAATCGAGTGGAAAGAGAAGCATCGACCCAGAGGATCAACCCAAAAGCCGTGACGACGAATCAAGGGGAAAGGGAAGCATCGACCTAGAAGACCAACCCAAAAGAGGAACCGGAATCACGTGGAAAGAGAAGCCTCGACCGAGCTCCTCTGCGACGAAGTGTGGGCTTGACCAAACAGCTCTGCTGCACCTTGAGAGGTACGGTGAACTTTCCGCTTGGCACGGATGATCTTGAAGCGCAGATTGAGGGCGAGCGACTGGGCCGATCGCTTGAGCGGGTGTGTGCCGTGATGAGACGAAGAGGAAGTGCTGCTGTCTTTGTGTTCGAAGTGGTCGCCTGCGGGGTCAGAGGAAATGCCGAGACCGAGTGGCTGTCGTGGTTGCTGTCGAGCGGCATGCTTGTCGAAGAGTGCTCCCTGCAACCCAAGCTCTGAACCTTCGTCAACGGGCGAAGACACGACCTCGCCCGAGATGAGGCGTGGCAAAGGAGCCCGTGCAGCCTTCTTGCGCAAGGAGCGAGCACCTCGTTTCTTGCCATAGTCACCACTGAGGCCAGCTGGGAAGTAGCTCGGTGCAGAAGGGTCGGTCCAAGTCGCTGCTGCTGCTGTGCCGGGCGTGAGCGGTTCGAGCTGCTTGTTCGCTGCCGCTTGCGGGGTCATGGGATCGCGTTCGTCCATGCTCGACCAGGATGATGGCGAGAATGTGCCCGAGAGCCGCGACGATTTGGACAAAGTGCAAGCGGAAGCGTCGGTCAGGCGATAATTGCCGAATGCAGACGGAGACGCAGGCAAGGGTGCGAGTCGCAAAGAGCTGTGTGCACTCTCCATAGAATCGACAGTGTTGGCGGTGCTAGACCTCCTTTTGGACAACAGCGATGAATGAGCTCGTGAATCCAGCGAAAAGCGCGACGTCGCCGTGGTAGAGCCGCTGGACTGCATGTTGTGGTTGGAGGAGAACGACGGGAAGCTGCGGCCTGTCGCCAAAGACGACTGCGAAGCGCTTACGGGTCTGGAATCGCCCGAGCTGTTCCTGTGCGACTTTCGCGTCTCCGTCCAAGACGACGAGGGCGGCGAATACGGCTCGTAGACGTCGAGTCCGTCAATGTTGCCAAGCGCGGACAGGCCCTGCTCGGCCATGGCTAGTTCGCGCATCCTACGGTCGAGGTCGACGATGCCGGTGAATCCATCGCTCCAGTCGTCCATCTGCGAGCGGGATTGGGAACCTTTGCGTCGGCTAGAAGAGCGGCTGGGTCTGCTAGAAGAAGTGCTCGAAGTGTTCGAGTCGCCAAAGTCGTTCGAGTTGGAAGTGCTGGATCGACCTCGGCGCATGAGGCTGGATGCTGCAAGGCTGGATGGCATGGCAGTCACTCAGTGAGGGGTTGGTCGTAATGCTGATGATGAGTGAAGGACAGAGTCTCTCGTAGCTGTCAGGCTGTTGAGTGAGTCTGTGGTATGTCGAGTGGCTTGAGTACGGTCGCCGAGCGCTGAGGGAAAGGAAGGGGAGGTCGAGGTGTGCTCGAAGGCTGGCCTTTTTATCCCTTTCGTATGGGCCTTCGGATGGTACTGAGCGTTTCGATTCGACGCTATACAGCAACACCCTCGAGAGGTCTCTTCCCCTTGGCGAAGTGTCAAAGTCGCAACACGTGTCAAGCACCACGGCAGCCGAACTCCACTGCTTCTCTCCTTTGAATACCGTAGAGAGCAGGTAGACGGCTGACGACACCAAGAGCTGATCGCGATCTTTTGACGTCAGAATCGAAGGCCTCGGGGAACCAGGATGGTGTTTGTTGCGCTGAATGCGGGTTTTGGGAAAGGGGACCCCGTGTTTCTCGAATAGAGCTGAGCGAGTGAATGCTGAGTCTGGAAGTAGGTCTTCGGCTTATGATCTGCGACAGACGACCTGTTGAAGAGTAAGAGCCCGTAAGCGAGAGAAGGGTTCGCTCGGCAAGATGTCGTTTGATGGATGTCAAGCTGTCGTGGACGTGGGTGTTGACGTCAAGTTGTTGGACCCTACAGATGTCAAATGGTGCTCGCTTGATGGTGAATGCAGATGATGGCGTGTTGCCACCTTGGCGCAGTTCGTTGATGCGGGGATTGGCGAGAGAGGCCGCTTTGAGTCTCGGCGACGACGTTTTAAGAGACTCGAACTTGACGTACTGCGCAGTATGCGGAATGAGCCAATGCGAGGGAGATAGCCGGAGCTGTGAAAGTCGTATGACCGAGACCGAGCTTATGCCCGAGATAGAGCAATGACGGATGAGGGCGTGGGAAATGCGGGGCAGACGTGTGGCTAAGCGTGATTGCGTGTGTGCGGAATGGCCGATATTGCGCAAGGTCGAGGTGTGGTAGGAATGGGATTTGCTCACGCGATCGTGTGACTTGAGAAGAGCGTGACAGTCAGACTGAGCAGAGGTTCGGATGGTGCAGCAGAATTGAAGAAGCTAAGCAGACGTGGTCGGAACTGTTCCGAACAGCAGAGAGTCGATTCGGCTTCTGAAAGGTCGAGGCTGAGGCTGAGCAGGAAGCAGGACTCGATCGCTTGATGACTTGAAGATGTTGAGGACGAGAGTCGAGCCGTGTATGCGTGTATGTATGCTCTTAGTGCAGCCTGCGCTGCCAGGAGAGGAGGGCGAGATGTTGCCGAGCAGCTATGGCTTTTGGAAGAGCAAATGCCGTCGTGGACCACGGTCGAGCCTCTCAGGCTGGCTTATGAGTGAGCAGAGCAGGAAGCGGGACGAGGCTATGCGCGCGTGTCTGACGTGCAGCAGAGCAGGTCCCATGCAGAAGCGCAGCGCAGCTTCAGTAGCCACCACGGTGCAGTTGCGGCACGAGTCGAGTCAGAGGAAAATCGAGAAGCTCAGCACAAGAGCGTTGAAAGACCGGGCCGATGAACGAGTTGCATTCGGGACGAGTGACCGAGCGGGAGAGGATATGTGAGTGAGTGGTTGTGAGTCAACGTGCTCCAAGGGCGAGACTCGAGCATACACTCGGTGTGAGTCGGCGGCGCAGTGTGCGGGTGAGCGTCGATTCGATCAGTGTGGGGAAGAAGAGTGTCGGAACGAGTGCCGAAACTGCTCCCTTGCGCTTGCCTTGGTCCTTCCCACTCTGGCACACCCGCATTCACACACACATGAAAAGGCGCACATCCACCGTCGACTCCTGAGCGTGGTCAAAGTCAAGCTTTTCTCTCAGGTCATCAAGCCGAGTCGAGGCGCAGTGGACGAGCAAGAAAGATCTCAAGGTTCGCTCACGCTGCTGCAAGTCGAGTGCATTCTTCTGTCGAAATATGCAGCCTGTGCCCACGCGACCTTTGTGGGGAGGATTTGGCAGAGTGAGAAAGTGAGCTTGGGTTTCCGCATTTCCAAATCCCACAGTCAAATTGGCTTTGCGTTGTTGTCGGTTGTCAACTTTCCCACTTAGCCTTGTCAACCTGACGACGCCAATGAGCTGTTTGAAAGCAACAGCCGTAGTCCCGGCTCAATCGCACCCACACCAAAGACAAAAAGAAAAGCATCGAGCTGCAACCGCGAACCGAGCTGCGGTGGGTCCGACAGTCCATCGCGACACTAAATATCAAGCACGGACTCCGTGGTTGCTTTGACTGCAGCGAGCCCACTCTTACGGTACCGATACCTGTGACGAGCTGAACAAGTGCTGACTTTCCCACGCAACTTTGTTCAAGAAAGGGATGATAGCAGATGCACAGCTCCGATCCATTGATAGGCGTCGAGAGTGGAGGTCAAGATTGTTCCCATGCAGGCTCGGATGCACTGTGTAGATCACAATTCACACCCGTGGGAATAGCAGGCGAGCATCGCTATCACACATCTGTCTCGAGCCGAGCTGAGTTTGTTGGTCTCCGCCAGAGTGACAATGATGGCTGGATCCATTGTCGAAAGGACAAAGAAGCGGGTTCAGAAAAGGCAGCAGGCCAAGACGGACAGCCCACTTTGAAGGCTTGTCTGGAAAGTCGGTTTTTTTGGCAGCATTGCCTTTGCTTTGCTTTGCTTGCAACTGCGTCGATGCTGATTCGCTCTGAGGGATTGCTCGAAAAGCGGTCGAACATCTTGTCAGCCAAGCCTGTGGTTGAAAAAAGCGGTTGGAAGCGGCAAAGCGAAGATCTGCCTTGAGCTGCAGACAGGGTCGTGAGGCCTCGTGGCTCGACCGCGATGCAAGTATGCGTCATCCAGACCCTTTGAACCGCTATTTTGCCCCGAAAAGCATTTTTTTTTCTCACCGCGGTGCCAAGCTCGATCCATTGTTGAGGATCGCTGCTTCGGCTAGAAGCTTTCATGCGATCTCGATGCAATCTTGTTCCGATCTTGCTTGGGAACCTCAGATCGCCGTCTGCTGTGGCGGCCCTCGACGCCATCTTCGGCTTCTTGCCTCTAATTCCGCAACGCCACTTTCTTCGGCCAAGACCTTTGTTCGCTCAGCTAAGAATAGACTTTTGCTTTGCCATTTGCTGACCCAATTGCGGCCGAGCGAAGATCGACATCATCTGGGCCGCTAATGTAAGTGATGGCTTCTTGTTCCGCCACAGGGGCTTCGAGGAACGCCAGGATGGTGACTGGGATGAGGCATGCCAGAGTCGAACAAGACCGTCGGTTGAACCTCCGCGGCCGTTGACAAATCAGTCCGAGACAGCTCTCCAAGAAAACCCGCGGCGATTCATTGATGGCCCGCAATTGAAAGCCGGTTAAACTTGGCATACCTGCCTCTGTTTCTCCCGCCTACCAAAATTTGACCGAAGCTCATTCCCAAGCTACGAAACAAGCATACGATTGACACACAAACTCGAAGTCAAAGAAATGGGAAATGCTAGCTGGGTATATTGAATGCAAAGATAATGCAGGAATCATGATACAATGTTGATAGTACAGAAGGGCACAAAAGCACAGAATGCATGCGTATGAAGCAAAAGACGAGGTATCAAGCAGGTTGAGAGTAGCTTCGTTCGTTGACAATCGAAGCTGAAGGTCGAGTCATTTGTCCCGGCATGTCGTGGACGCCAGCTCCATTCGAAGCCTGGCTGCCCTCTGCTACGGTCCAATGACGACGATGGTGGTATGCAGCCGCCTGTTCCTGCACAAAAGCGTGCGACAGAGCGGGTGAGGGAGGAGCGCTGATGAGTGGAGAACGTGGCGAAGGCGGGGCGAGCTGCGAAGTAGGGCTTGTGCGACGCGAAGTGGGAATGTGGTAGGTGGAATAACTGCGATCCTCCTCATCCTCTTCGTCGCTGCTATCGTCGTCACTGTCGAGGATGGCTTCCTCGTCGCGCAGAATGGAGCCTTCGACCTGAAGACCACGAGTAGACGAAGTAGATCGTGCACCGCTAGCGCGTCCTACCGACCCGCCCTTGACGTAGCCGGAGAGACCCGAAAAAGCACTGGCGCCCATGCCGAATGTGGGAGCGTGGTGTCCGCCAGCCTCACTGCCCGAGCGCGAGGATGGGCGCGAGCTTCCTGTGCGGGATGAAAGCGTGCTTCGTCGACTGGTGAGATGCGGCGAGGCGGCTCGTCCGATGTGAAGCTGGTTGTCTGGGTAATGCGATTCACCGGACATCATCTCGAACTGATGCCTCACGAACTCCGGGTCATGCAGCTCCTTGTCGCCACGAAGAAGGACCGGACTGTTGGTCGAAAATTCGTCGTGGTGGTGGTGCAGATGCGAGTGGCCAAGGTGGTCGACGTTTGAGCTTCGAGACAAGTCCTCGTGAGAGTGGCGCTGTTGGGCCAGCTTGGGCGATGCCAAGGTGCCGTCACAGGCGACCGCGGAGGATGCTTGGATGCGGTTGCGGTCGCTCTTGTGTCGGAGCGAGCGGCTCTTGGCGCGCAGTGCGCCGAAAGGGTTGTGCTCGAGCTTCATGCTGACGAGCGTGGGGTTGTTGTTCTGTAATAGATGGAGCAATGTCGTTTGGTCTGTGCGCAGATATCGTTTGAAAGCTACGTGTGATCTGTCGTTGGTATTCTGTCTATGGAAGAAATTGTCGAGAGGCGCAGATGCATTGCTATGTGAGGTTGCAGCAAGAGGAATGTGGTCAGAGAGGATGGTGACCTGGCGTTGTTGAGCATAGAGAAGCGAGCACAAGGAGTTATGTTATGCTGCGGAGGGCACGGCAGATGAGGTGGGGATCAAGTGGGCTCGAGGAAGAGGGGAGGATGGGTGTTCGGGTCCTTTATAAGTAAAGTTTTGTTGATGGAAGGGTCTGACAAATGGGAGGAGCCACATGGAAGCTCAGCAAAGCTTCTTTTTGCGCAGGCGTTTGCATGCTGCAGATTCCCTCTCATATCCCGGTACAACATTGAGATTCAAGGGCGAATCTCGAGTCAGACGACGTCGATTCCTGGAAGGAAGCGGCGGAAGCTGAGCCGGACTTAGACAACCTGGACCGGTGTCAGCTCGGAGTTGGGAGTCAGAAGAGCGGGAGAAGGTGGAGCGAACGCGGATCCAACGAAGAGGGTAAGGTCAGCCTGCGAGTCAGCTCATTCTTGCCTTCTCGATGATCGTCGCTCGCTGTTCGGCCTTTTTCGTGGATTAGCGCCGGTCAAGTTTCCCTTTGTTCTTGTGCCTTGATCGGTCCTCCACGGACTCGAAAGGACGCATTGATTTCCTGCAGACGGAGTTTGATCATGCGAGTGACGAAACAGTCAGAAGAACAGCAGTGCAGTTTTTTTCCTTAAAAAATAAAAAAAATCAACCGGAAATATCAGCCGGATTTTGACCAGTTTCCCACGCTGCGACACAGCCAAGAATGATTAGGCAAATTTTCTTTGCTCTCAGCGTCTTTGTTGAAGCGGTTGGCGAAGCGGCCAATTCAAATCGCGATCTTCGGCTCTCGGGAAGCCGAGTGCGTTCTCACTCAGCTGGTCATTGTTATCTCTTTGCAAAGCAAGCCAAGAAAGGAAGCATGGTTGGTATGGCGACGGATACGATGCAATTCTTCACAAGCTTTGATGACAAGAAAAATGTGGCGGTTTGATGGACGGTTGCGCTGTCACGCTTTTTCACAAACAGATAGCTGCACAGAAAAGGTCTCTCTGCAAAGAACGGCTGCAGACCCGCATCCCTCATCGCGCCACGCGCTACCCAGTGTGACTCTGCCACTGCATGGTTGTTTCTTCTTCGCTGCGTGGCTTTTGTTTCTAACCCCGCGACACCACCGCGGCCTGCGGCTTGGAGCCACCTTCTGGCCGCGGCTTCTTCTGTGCGACATGTTTCGGCACCACTTGTAGCACTGGACCGGTAACTCATCCTCTTAGACGGGAGCCGACAACGTCTTTTTCAACAACATCAGTTCAAATAGGAGCTGAGCGCTAAAGAGCGACAGCACTGTTTCAAAAGCTGTTCCGTTCATTTTCAACGCATAATACTGTAACGAAGAATGCTGTGTCGAAGCAATTGTTCCCACGAGCAGCTGCCAAGAAGACGAAATAAGATTCTTGGTCGAACCAACTCTTGATTCGGACGCGCGTCGGGGTCACATCGGAAGGTCTGACAAGGCTGAGACTTCGGTGACAAAAACACCGTGAGCAGTGTCGCTGAAAATTTTGACGGAGAGCTCAAGGGCAACGGTCTGAAAGCGCCTCATTGCGGATCAACCTCCGACTCTGCGTCCTTCCTGTGTCCTCTACTTCCTCTTTGCATGCCGCGGAGAGCATGCCGGAACGCCACAATCTCTCGCATCCCAGAATGCCGTTATGAGGAGAACATCTTTCATCTGTCTCCCACGGACACGTCTGGCATGAAAGCGCATTGTCATCAAACCAAGACAATAGCCGACGTTCTGGTTGTCATTCGATCTTGACATCGCAGCCGCATCTTGCATTAATTAAGATCAAGCGTGGGAGAAACGAGAATTCAGCCAAGCGACGGGGAGAAGCCTCGGCAAGATCGCCGTGCAGCGACAAAAGTGCTGAGATGGTGTACAGTCACCAGAGATCATTCAACCGGCCGTGGACGTCGAATCTTCTCCTTGTTCCCTTGTTTGTGCATTTCCGAGCCAGCGGTGAAAACCTTCACCGTGTCTAAACGACCCTAAGACCCTGCGTCTGTCACCCAGCACTGTGTACCGTGGAATTTTTGATCAGATCAGACTTTGAGTTCGCCCGCGGCCAGACGAAAGCCAAGCTGCTCACCATCTTTTCAAACTGCGATGCTGCCATCCAAGTTTGCCCGTCGCCGTCGTCCGGATACTTGACCGGACGAGCAAAATGTCAAGTCTAAGCCTCGAGCCATGTCCAATGTCTGAAAGCGGAGTGAAACCTTGCACAGGAACAACCAACAGAAGCTACGATTATAAGCTGTTTGGCGCGCATCCGAAAGAGCGGTTCTGAAAATTTTTGACATCTTCGGCGGGCTTGCTAGGCGACAGTCACAGTCTCAGGGCTCAGAAGCCTCGCTTAGACACAACACTCTGGACCGGTCCGGACCGGATCTGCCACGTCGTGTTGTAGTTGCCATCTTCTTTCTTTCTTTCGATCCTTGGATCGAGCGGACGATGATCATGAGACGACGCAAAATCTGAAGACGGCCAAGACCTTTACTGAACGAGGTGCGACGTATCGTGCGAAACGACCGAATGATCATTGTTACGTCGTGATTTCAAACAGCAGCCGAAAATCTCCTCGCTACGCCCAAGCCGTGCCGGACCCTCGTTTAAGGTTTCATCGCGGTGGGCAAGCCTTCGCGCTACGACTCAGCTTTCCACCTCTCACCGCTTCCACCAAGAAAAGCTCTCGGAGATAGTGGACCGAAGCAGCGAAAAAGGTGAGGGCTTGCCAGCACGATTTATCAGATTGTACGTCGAGTCGGCACCACTCGGCATGCAATTCAGTCGCAGGGTGTAAGCATTCCGATCTCTACGTGGAGGTTCGCGCTTTCGCCTTCTTGCAACCATCTCCATCTCCAACACCATACTATTATCGAGCAGCTGTGCCCCGAGGAAGAGGCGTTGCAGAGAGGATCGGAACGCGATCGAGGCGCGTTCGGAGACGCCGACACAGTGACTGATCGACCGTCGGAACAGCCGCAACAGGATCGCTTGGCAGCATTTTTCATCGCAACGCACAGGCTCAGTCGGCATCGCTATCTCCGTCGACTTGTTTCCATAGAGTGATACGTCCCAAGACTCGCCCTAGAATCCCGTATACGATCTGAACAGCTCTTTAGAAAGCAGCTTCAATCGATGCCACGACCACCTACAACGCTCTCAAAGCGGATCGACACGACCTAGAACGCCTAAACCACGACCCTCACAACCATCATGTCGGCAACACACTCTCTTCTGGAAGAAGAGCCAAAGGCATCTGGCTCATCATCGTCCACCGTGGGTGCCAAAGTGACAGCGACGTTTCAGATCGGCGGAATGACATGCGGTGCATGCGTCGAAACCATCGAGAGAATGATTCGTTCCCAGCCTGGCATCGATTCCATCTCGGTCGCGCTACTGGCAGAGAAAGCAACCGTCACTTTCGACGACTCGATATGGACACCGGCAAAGGTAGCCGAAGAGATCGAAGATACTGGCTTCGACGCCACTTTCCTCGATGTGATTCGCACAGAGCGACCCGACGCTGGCATTGAAAGCAAAGAGGCTCTTTCCAACTCAATCGGCTCCGCACCACGGCTCGACACAGCGCAGCTCAACGTCTATGGTATGACCTGCGCATCATGCTCTTCGACGATCGAGCGCGAACTCGCAAAGGTCGATGGTGTCAAATCGATAGCAGTATCACTCTCCACAGAGAAGGCTAGGATAGACTACGACCCGAGCAAGCTTGGCATTCGCGACCTAGTGGAACACATCGAGGACCTCGGTTTCGACGCAGTCGTCAGCGATGATCGCAACTCGACCCAACTGGCGTCCCTCGGTAGGGTCAAAGAAATCGCAGAGTGGCGCTCAGCCTTCCTTTTCTCATTGTCGATGGGCGTGCCCGTCTTCATGCTATCCATGGTCTTGCCCAAGTTCTCCTTCACACGAAGCATCCTTTGGTGGCAACCTATCTCCGGCCTCTACCTCCAAGACCTCATCTGCTTGGCGCTCACCATTCCAGTGCAGTTCGGTATCGGCCTACGCTTCTACCGCACCTCTTGGAAAGCCGTCAAACACGGCAGCGCTACCATGGACGTTCTCATCGTCATCGGCACCACCGCCTCGTGGGTTTTCAGTGTCTTTTCCATGATCGCGAGACTGTTCTGCGTAGACGAGCCGGCGGCGAGCGCTATGACGGAAGCTGCCTCAGTCGCGGCGCGTGGCATGGACATGATGGGCATGATGACACCGGGGCAATGCACCAAGCCAGCCACATTCTTCGACACCACCACGATGCTCTTCACATTCGTATCCTTCGGTCGCTTCCTCGAGAACACTGCAAAGGGCAAGACGAGCGAAGCGCTCTCTCGACTCATCGGTCTCACGCCTACCTCGGCCACCATCTACTCGGATGGCGCAGAGGGCAAGGTCGAGAAGAAGGTCGCATCGGAACTTGTACAGCGCGGCGACTACGTCAAGGTTGTTCCAGGAGAGAGAATCGTTGCCGACGGTGTCATCGTTCGTGGCGAGTCACTGGTGGACGAGTCGATGGTCACGGGCGAAGCTGTTCCCATTCACAAGGTCACCGGCAGCAGCGTCATTGGCGGAACTGTCAATGGTACAGGAACATTCGATTTCCTTGTTCAACGCGCCGGCAAGGACACGAGCCTGGCGCAGATCGTCAAGCTCGTCGACGAGGCTCAGACGTCGAAAGCGCCGATTCAAGCCTTCGCCGATCGAGTTGCTGGCTACTTTGTGCCCACCGTGGTGGGACTCGGAGCTCTGACGTTCATCGCCTGGATGGTGATCTCTCACCTGCTTCCAGGACGCATGCTCCCGTCGGTTTTCAATCAACAAGGAGTGACCATGTTCATGGTCTGCCTCAAGCTTTGTATCAGTGTCATCGTTGTCGCCTGCCCATGTGCGCTGGGCCTCTCCACTCCGACAGCAGTCATGGTCGGGACCGGAGTCGGTGCGCAAAACGGTATCCTCATCAAAGGCGGTGGACCCCTCGAAGCTTCGACGACCATTCGCCGTATGCTGTTCGACAAGACAGGCACTCTTACTGTCGGCAAACTCACCTTGCGCGAAGCCATCTGGCCCAACAAGGAGCAAAAAGGTCTCGATGCTATTGCGGTCGGCGGTCTTTCGCGACGCCAAGTGATTCGCATCATTGGTGCGGCCGAAGCCCGGTCGGAGCATCCGCTTGCGCGCGCCATCGTATCATGGGCGGCAACTCAGCTTCAGTCTGGCTCGGCAGGTGCCGCCAATACACAGCAGCCTGGTGGCCTAGAACCACAGACCATCACAATTCCGGGCGCCAGCATCGAGGCATTCGAAAGCTTCACTGGCAAAGGCATTGTCTGCCGTATTCAGCTAGAGGAGACTATGACCGTCCACGAAGTCAGGATTGGAACGTCTGACTTCATCACATCTAGCGAAAAGCATGCCCTCGACCACAGCACTTTCGGATCGCAGCCTTCCGACTTGCTTGTCGAACAGCAGCAACAGGGTCGAACCGCCGTTCTTGCAAGCGTTGACGGCTCTCTCGCTGCCATCCTCAGCTTGAGTGACACTTTGAAGCCTGAGGCCAAACAGACGTTGGCTGCACTGCGCCGTATGGGCATTCAGTGTGGGATGGTGACCGGTGATGCGTCAGCGACGGCACGAGCGTTGGCCCGAGAGCTGGGCATGGACGAAGACGAGGACGTTCACGCCGAGATGAGTCCGATCGACAAGCAGCAGCTCATCCTCCAGCTTCGTGGATCTTCGAGCACGTCCGATCTCGAAAGCGGAGGTCGATTCTCTCCCTTCCGCGCCAACGGCCAATCAAAGTCCGCAGGCATCGCTATGGTCGGCGACGGAATCAATGACTCGCCCGCTCTCGCATCTGCTGATCTGGGTATCGCGCTAGGCACCGGATCCGACGTCGCCATCGAAGCAGCGTCGATCGTGCTCATGCGCTCTAACCTGCTGGATGTCGCCGCGTCGATCCATCTCTCGCGTCGCATCTTCCGTCAGATCAAGCTCAACTTTATCTGGGCTACGGTATACAATCTGATCGGCATTCCTCTGGCGATGGGCATCTTCTTACCGTGGGGGTTGAGTCTGCATCCGATGATGGCAGGAGCAGCGATGGCGTTCTCGAGCGTCAGTGTTGTGGCCAGCTCGCTGACGTTGAAATGGTACAAGCGTCCGGCCGAGCTTACACCGGCGTCGTCGCAGGCGGATGCTTCGGATTCTGTTCAGCTCCAAGAGCTGCTGGATAGGTCTGATGCGGGAGCGTTTGATCGGGTAGTGGCGAACCTGAAGGATGTCGGCTATCAAGTGTTGGGCAAGTTTGAGTCGGTGCTGTCGAGTTCTGCCTTGAGGCTTGGGCGTGGTCGCCGACCCGCTCAGACAGAGGGGTATCAGCAGGTGGCTCTCGAAGATGTTTGATAGACCAAGACGCCCTTCTTTTGTTGTACTGCGAATCATCCTCACATACGTTGCACACATCGTACTCTCGTCGTGATTATGTGAGGTCGGGTTGTGGACGTCCATGCGAGAGAGCAAGATGGTATTACAACGATACAAGTACAAAAGAGTCGCTCATTAAGACTTTGAGAGAGTGCTGTTGAGTGATCGGCTTCACATGCCAGGGCTCTGCACGACAAGCCAAGCGGGAACTTCACGAATCGCGCCATTGTCGTCGTCGAATTCGAGGTGGTATTTGGCCTCGAGCAACTCGGCCTCTTTCTTCATGAGCTTTGCCAGGTTGGCATTCCGTGTCAAGCCCGGACCACCCGACTTGACGTTGGCTCCGTAGAAACAACTCGTGTCGGGATACATCCCGAGCACGCGCGATCCTGGTGGATAATCTGATGCTGGCATCGTCTGCAAGCTGATGGGGAGAGGGATGATGTTGTTCATGCCGACCTTGTAGGTTCCTTCTGGGCCTGGTTCGTCGTCGTCCTGCACGGTGTATTCGTTGGTAGATTTGGCGTAAGAGAGGACGGATGCTTTGAGCCAGTCGGATTCTTCGGCCTTGCTGGGCAACACTGCGACTTTACGACCTTGGCTGAGCGGATGTTGGGCGGTGAGCGTTTCGCGTCTGCCGCGATTGGCCGAACTGGAACTCGAGCCGGAGGAGCCGAGATTGGAGGGACCTAGTGGGCCGTTGGACCTTCTGCCTGTTGGTGTAGGTGTGCCAGCGCTACCAGCCCTGACTTTGGATGCCAAATCTTTACGCGGCGTAGAGCTTCTTGAACTTCCACCGTCGGCTGAGCTACGGAGAGCTACGAGAATGCCGAGTTTCTCCTGCGCCGATTCGATCGCTTCCAGCTCGTCCTTGGTGCGGCTGGTGAGATCATGACATACGTCGTCGAGCTTGCGTCGTTTGGTGCGGTACTCTTCGCCTCTATCACCCCAGTCGATATGCTTGACGATCTCGGTACGCAGACTCTCGGCAGATGCAGCCTTGTCTACGGATGCGATGCGAATCTTTTCGAGTGTGCGTAGGTTTTGTCGCACCGCATGCCACAGCTGTAGCTCTGTAGTTGGCCAAGCATGAGGTTGCAGAGTGTCAGCATTCCGCTCCTCTCTTTGATGGTGCGGTAGTGGGGGTCCTTACCTTCGGAACCTGTTGCCGAGACGCGATCTTTCCCACGTCTCAACGCCATGCTGAGTGATTAGGACGACTACGCCTGCTATCGGCGTGTCCGGCTGCCCCCGCTTTCGAGGTTGGGAAGTATCCAACCCTCGCTGGAGAGAGAGGTACGGCTGTACCGATGTTGCGTTCTAGGAATGCAATGCCGAAGACGCGGTGTTGGATGTGATGGAAAGAGCCAACAATCTCGCGTTGCTGCAGCGTGAGTGTTGATTGGCTCGACAGAGGCCCGATCCTGGATATCATTCGACCCGATCTCGGCTTTCTGCAGGACCCACAAGATTACCTGCATGCAGCCCACAAGGCACAGCGAGACAAACCTAAAACGCCATCTTTATCAATTTCGAGACAAAGTGACAGACAAGCGGCTGCCGCTTCGTGTCACGGACCACGAGGTGTGAAGGTGTGATGTGACCTTTGTGCGAACTGCATCAAGCAGCTGTGATTTCAGAGTGTCAGTGTATTCGGACGTGTGACTGGACCCTGCAAATGAAGCTCTGTGAGTGACTTCCACTCTCACTCAGTTACAGTCAAGCACCTTTGCATTGCTTCAACAGCCGCCGCCAAGCTCATAAACCGACTCGCTTTGCTACCGTCACCTCAATCGGACTACGCCAACCTCAGTCATCGTTACGTTGCATCAAGCTAGCGGCGTCTAGCAACTGCTAACCGTACCCAGCGTAGGACTCATGGCCTTGGCGTAGTCAATGAGGCTCTTTGCCTGGTGAAGCTCGCTGGACAGCTCGACAGGGCACAAACAGGAACATGTCTCTGCGGCCAGACTCGGTCTATCGTGTTGATCTTCGCAACCCTACGCGGCCAAAAGGCGATAGCAATGATGACGCCGACTCTCCACCCAAAGTCGTTCAGATCCGACTCACAGAACAAGCACTGCAACAGCTCGCCAATGCATACTCGAGCTCCAAGAACGGCAGGCCAAACATCAGTATCGATATCCACCCCGCAGATCCGCTTCTAGTCATTGGCGACTCCAAGTTTCCACTACATGCGCCCTTACCGGCAAGCGGTCTCCGACCTTCCAAAACATCGTCTACGTCGGATTCGGCCTCCACCTCGACAGCACCTCATGAGCTCTACAAACTCTCCAAGGACGAGGCGACCTTACATCGCATCGGTACCATCGCCACCAAGCTCTCCGTCAAGCCTACTCGCGATGTCTCGGCCGTTGCACAGCGTCTCAAACAGCAAAAGGAGGAAGAGGAACATCGCAAGGAGGAGAGACGCAGAGCTCTGATGCAAGGCACGTCTCCGCACTTACCCGCTTCTTCATCTTCCAGAACAGGAATCAACAAGACATTGGCAGGTGTGCGAGCTTCTAGCGGCTCTCCCCTCTTAGCCGCATCTCCTTTATCGAGATCAAGCAGCTTGAACAGGCTCTCGACTCTGCGTGAGCCTAATGCCTCGCATTCCACTTCCTTGGCTCGAGGCATCAGTCGTGACCCTTCTCCAGGTGCGGCTTCGAGCTCCACCTCAATTACTCACGTCCGGCCTCAAGGAGCCTCTTACGACGCAAACACAAGCGCTCGACGCAATGAAAGAGCTTTCACCGACTCTCCCAAGGTGTCGGCAGTCACTTCATCACGAAGCTCGAGCCGCTTGCCTGATTCAGATCGCAGTGCTGGGATATCGGCATCGAATCGGACACATCATCCATCGGCCGCCGACGACGACGACGATGGACGCCAGCATGGCAATGACCCTCGAAATGGCGCAACGACGCAACATTCATCCCCGATCTCTGGTGCTTCTGATGCCGCTCCGAAGAAGACAACCAAGCTCACAACGCGTCAACGTCTCGCAAAGGCCACCAAAGCCGGCAGTCGTCTCCTTACAGCTTCTGATCGCCGCGCCACCCCCGAAAGACGGACAGCACCAGTTGCCACCCACGCTTCGCCACCTTCCAAATTGAGCGCCACTGCAAAGCAGGCGCTCGCGGAAAGCAGCATAGCCGACACAGCATCAGCCGCTCCTCACCACTCGCCGCCTAAAGACAGGGTCAAAGAGACGCTTGCTCCTACATCATCGCGCACAGCACCATCAAAGCCAACACAAAGGTCAGACCGTGAGGCTGTACATGGCTCATCAGCCACGCTGCGGGAGCGCAAGATCTCGCCCACGCCAACTCCTGCAAACAAGATCGCCAGAGATGGATCCCTCGCTTCATCGACGAAATCTTCTGCAGCCGCGCCTCAGGAAAGAGTTCGTAAACCAGATCAACCTAGCGATTCTTCCACAGCTTCCTCCACCACACCGGTAGAGAAAAGGGCGGCCGTCCCATCAAAAGAAACTAGAAACGCGCTCGCAGCGGATGGAGCGGATGACAGAGTGTCAAAAGCCTCGGACAGCAAGGACACTTCCAACCGCCGTGAAGGCAAGCCCATCTCAAAGGAGGCACCGCCGGCAGCCGTCCAGGTCGTCACCATGAAGAAAGCTAGGCAATCAGATCCGCCGGCTGCCAAGCAAGCCTCGACATCAACAAGATCGACGAAAGTCGATTTTCAATCCTGCCGGAGCGATCGTCCTATATGGGATGAGCCGCCACGCAAACGGGAGCACAGCTCAAATGGTCATGACATCAAGAGTGTCCCGACATCCTCCGCTCAGACTGCAGCCAAACAGCCAAACATAAGAAAAAGCGAAGATGAGCCAACGGATGCGACACAACGCAAACGTCGACGCACCAACGACTTTGCGTCCTCCGATTCAGTGCCTTCACGCCGCGAAGACACGCACCGACCTTCTTCTGGCCCAAGCACTCCGCGCACCGACGAGAGCTTTCCAAGACGAAGGGAGTCGAGTAGAGACGGTTCCGGTCGGCAGTTGGAGACCAAGTCGCATCGAGATGCACAGCAGAGAGCAAGCATCCCTGTCTCAGCGTCAATGCCTTCCTTCGCTTCCTCGTCCAATCGTCTCCAGACCGTGGCTGAGGTGAAGGAGCGTGATTCCCGACGTCCGAAGGCAGAAACCTACCACGACAGGCGGCGCGATCGTTCCTACGACGAGCCACTCTACGAAGAGTACCCCTCGCAAGACCGTGGCAGAAGCTCGCATCGAGACAGGGATGAAGGGCGAAGGCCAAGACAAGAGGCCGATGACGTTCGAGCTCCATCGCACGGTCGACCTTCAAGCTCTTCCTCAGTCAAAGCATCGCCAGGCTCTGTTGAGCGTCCGACTAGAGGTGTCGGTCCTGGAGCGACTCACTGGTCCGAGCCCTGGCTGGATGTTCGATCCAAGGCAGACTGGCATCGACTGGCGCAGCGCTTCACCAAGACGCAGGAGGAGTATCTCGCGTTCCGCCAGAGACTCCAGGCTGAGAGCGAACGGCTTGATCGAGAGCTCGAACTTGCATCCAAGGAAGAGCAGGCTTCGCCGCACTTGCATGCCTCCAATGGTGACGGTATGGCTGAACGAAGCCTGCTTTTCTCTCCACACAAGGCCTCGGTAGGTGGCGCTCCGTCGGGTTCGTCGTCTTTCTCCTCTCGCAGTCGTCACAGCCATCATGCCGACTCGCAGATCAGCGATGTCGAGATGGAGACTGCTATCAATACGAGCATCAATTCTCGAACGCGTTCCAGCGCCAGAGCCAAGCCAATCGAGGACGGCGACGAGTCGCCTGAAGAAGGAGAGATGCGCTCTTCAGATGACGAGGAAGAAGGTCTCGTAGACAACAACCCTCCTCGTGCTGCCGAGGCAGGCAAGCACACCCACGAAACGGCTTCTTCGCTTGACTCCCTCTTGCTAGCATCGCGCAGAAGCGAATCCCCGGACAACCTGGCATGGCGGTCCAGCTCGACAAAGCCGCACTCGTCACCAAATCCTGTAACCGACGGCGCAGACCGTCCGCTGAGCTACGCAGACCTAGCAGAGCGGGTCAAGCAGCTCAACGAGTTGCACGGTAGTTTGGGCCGCATGCATCGTGTCTTGACTGAGTTCAAGGCCAAAGGTGCGGTTGCCTCTGCCAGGTAGCGACTACTCAAGAAAATTCAGCTCGATCTCAGACCACACTTTCATGGTTCACATTGCTCCTTCATACTTGATACCTCTTCACTTCCAATGCATTTGTAGTTCCGACGCAATCTCAGATCCACGGCCCATCAGACAGACTAGAGTGTGCCTTCACTGAACCTCCTTCTTGTACGCCCCCAACCCCTCGATCAAATCCGCCACCCTCCCTTCCGCCTCCCCCTGCGTCTCCCTCAACCCCCTCACCACCCCTTCCCTATCCCCCTCGACCTTCTCCCTTGACATTTTGCACTTCATCCCCACCTTTTCGATTTTCACCTCCAACCCCACGATCGCTCTCTCCAACACCCTTCTGTACCCCTCTGGAGCGTCTTCGACCTTCCACACCTCCTCCTTTCCCACCTTTTCAGCGAGTCTGTGCTCGTGAGTGTCGCTGAGATCGCTGACGATCTCTCTCAGGGTTTCTACCGGTACCGGAGAGATTTGGCCGTAGATTTGGACCTCGGTATAGTTCCACGTGGGCACGGTTTTGGCGGTTGCTGGCTTTGTGTGTGCGTACCACCCCGGAGAGATGTACCCGCTGGTATTGAGCGGGGAAGAGAAGACCACCAGTACCTCCTGTGGCTCTTTCAACGATAGCAGTGCTTTCGCTTGGGGGTTGTTTCTCGCGAGGTGACATCGTAGCGTCCCTAGATCGCCAGCGGAAGCGAGGTTCCAAGTGCCTTCGATGGAGTTGGTCGACACAGCAGCGTCCGAAGCTTCCTGTCGAGTGCAAGGCGGGTTCGACGGCGGGTGGAAGGTGAAAGGCAGGTGCGAGGCCTGGATCGTAGATCGACCGTGCAGAGGTATAGCGGTGGTGAGGAGGCCGAGCGGGTGCTCGCGGAGAAAGGATTCGACCGAGGACCAGTCGGAGACGATGGTTTCGGGTCGCATGTACATCCTTACTTTTTTTCGTGCCTGTCGTTCGATCAATGCTTTGCCAGGTGCGGAGTTCAGTTTTGCTCTCGATACTTATACGGTTGGTTAGAGCATGGTGCGAAGGACGATACGAGTCATGTTGAAATCCAAGAAGCGATGGAGTCAGGGAGGAGTCAGAGATACGAAATATGCAGACCTGTAGGAAATATCGGAGTTTTCTCTTGCCGCGTGTGCCATGTGGGCGGACCATGTCCGACGGCACTTTGCCCCACACACTCAACGGACAAATAAAGTTTAAAATAAAATTTCAGGTGGGACCTGTCAAGAAAAGATCAGCGGCATGGCTTCGTATGAGAAGAGAAGGGGAGCATCGTACAGCAAGAGTCAATTGGGGTATCATTCGTTCCTCACAACCATCAACCTTTCTACTGCGGCAGAATCGCTCCATGACCACCGCTTCCATGCAACATGGTACTACCCGACCCCGTCTCAACCGCATCACCCTTCAACCTGCCCATCGCCGCCTCACCCCCATTCCCCTCAAACACGGGTTTATCCATCATCGCCCTCCTGATCTCCTCCCTCTCCTCAAAGATCTCCTTCTGCTCCTGGTCAAAGTTCTCCCTCGCCCTGCTGTCGTAGTGCGTCGAGCTCTCCGGGTTGAGCGCCGACGGGTTCTCTCCGTGCCGGACGAGGTTCCACAGCCGGACGTGGATGGGTTTGAGTCCCGTCACCTCCTTGTCCGAGTCCTGGTCGAGGACGACGCTGTTGTACTTGAGCGTCTTGAGCAGGGTGAAGTAGGTGACGGAGAGGATGCCGCCGACGAGCGGGGCGATCCAGTAGATCCAGTGGTCGCGGTTGAACTCGCCGGCGACGACGGCGGGGCCGAAGGAGCGCGCCGGGTTGAGGCCGCAGCCGGTCCACACGGCGGCGAAGAGGTGCGCGGCGAGCAGCGTCAACCCGATCCCGACGGGCGCTAGGTACGTAGCGCGGTGCTTCTCGACCGCCAGCATCAGCACGGAGAAGACGAGGATCGACGTCATGAGCATCTCGATCAGGAACCCCTGCGCGACGCTGATGCCCGGTTGGAGCGTGGTCGTCACGGACTGGACGCTGTTCGTCGGCGTCAGCCCCAGCACCAGCGCTGCTCCGGCGATACCGCCGAGCACTTGAGCGACAAAGAGGATGACCATTCGTCGCGTGGTCAGCACACCGACCAACCACAGCGCGATCGTAATCGCCGGGTTGAACAACCCGCCAGTGATGCGGTAGAACATCCAAGCGCAGACCAGCAGCGACATGCCGAAGGACAGCGCGATGAACATGATCTGCTCATTGCTCAGCTGCGTCGACGTCTGTGTCTGGGAAGCGGTGGCGGAGAGCTGGGCGGTCTTGGCGCCTCCTTCGGCGAGGAAGAGGAACATGGTGGTGCCGATGAACTCGCCGAGTGCGGCCATAAAGTGCGGGCGGAAACCGGAGAAGGACGGTTTGCCAAAGTGTCGACGACGGTGCGGGTTGGGCGTACCGAAGGGGTCGTGGTGCTTGTGGCGCCGGTAAAAGTGGTGGCGAGGGGTACGGCCAGTGGAGAAGGCGGTGTCGGTGGAGAGGCGGCCGCCGGACCCGGGTGGGGCGGTGACCGTGGGAGTTGGTGTGGCTTCGACCATCGTTGTTGACAGATGGGCCATAGTGGTGGCTGGTTTGAAAGGGTATGTACGTATCTGGTGGGTCGAGGATGGGGGAGGGAGCTGTAAAAGACGGGGTATATGTAGCTTCGACGACGACGAGCGCTCGCTCATGCAAAGGATGTTCTTGCTGCACCAATCTCCTTCCCCCTGCTTTACGACAAATCCTCTTGGCCACGCAGGGCAAAACCCTAGACCAACGCAGTACGTCACAGCCCACCACAATCCCTGTTCTGCAACGACACACCCATCGAAGAACGCGCACCAGCGAGAGGGTCAGAACGATGGCGATGCTAAAAATACGTCTCCCGTTCCTCTCCTCTTCCATCATGCAGGACGCAAAAAAAAGCTTGGCGGGGCAACGTGTGACTCTGGTCTGGACCAAAGCCTCTTTTCGATCCCGATGATGAGTGATGTGCAGGCCCAACAAGGACTGCCACGCTCAAAGGGGAGGAAGCACTGCTGGGGTCCGAGTGTGCGTCATAGCCACACGGATATTTTTTTATTTGACGCGCTCGTTTGGCAGCCTCGACGTTTGACCGATGGCTCGCCAAGCCACACCGAATGTGTATCGGCGAATTCTTCACTCAGCCTTGCAGAGGCGGTTGTCATGGAACGGTCGCCGTGTCGAAGCGCGAAAAAAGAAAGTGTCTCGCGTCATTGGACCCTTGATATCGGGAAATGGAGAGCTATGTACTTCGAGTGGGCTTGGGTCACAGCCACGAGAAGCAGAACCGCTTTGATGTCATCCGCACTTTTCGCACCGCGGCGAAGGGTACCATGGTCTTGGAAGCGGGTTGCTGCATCGATGGTGCCGAATGCTTGGGACAACGAATGGAGGACAGAGGGGGTGGTGCTATTTTAGGAGTACTGAAGCTGGGGAGCGCGAACAGCGACGTCATTTTCTTAACGAGCGTAAAAAAGCAAGCAAAAAATAGAGGCGTCAAAAATAAGACTACCATCTTCCCGCTGCACCGGAAGCTGTCAATTAGAGCACACGCTGCAGCCACGTCTCATACATTTCTCGCGATAGCGTACCTGCATCGTGGAAGCTTCAACAGACTCGTGGTCCAAACTTAGAAACTCGGCATGATTCGTATCAATCTTCGTATTCGCGCATCGCCATGTTCATGCTTCTATCGAATGGCTGTGGGGTGGTAAGACATGGTTCTATTTTTTCTGCACCAACTGATGCTTCTTTCTACTATTATAACATGGACGCATAACGTCTACGCACCACCCGTCGAGTTACTGCCGCCGGTCGGATCCTCAATCCCCAACAATCCATAACTCCAGAGCTGGATCGCATCGCTCTCCGTGCCCTCTGGGCTGATCTCACCCAAAGCTGTAACCTCAAACCTCCCCGTTCGATTGCTCCACGTCCAACTCCACACCTCGGCAAACCTCTCTTCAAACGCACCGTTCACTGCCTGCCACAGCCGCCCCTGCGCGTCTTTCAGCTCCGTTACGAGCTGATCATCATCGCACCAGTCCGGTCTCTCGTTGAGACCCGATTTCTCCACCTCCGTTCGATTAGCCTCCGAATCGCATGAGGAGATAACACGATCGAGACCAGACGCCATAAAGTTGGTCTGGAAGCCCCAAGAGACGGTGCCGTGGTAAGCTGTGCGGTCGAGTTCCGTGGTTTTGGTGGTGTTGGGGTCGTAGGCTGGGTTGGCGACGAGCATGCCGATGTTCGTGAGGAGGCCGCGGGGGTAGGGTTGCAGGGCGGTTATCACGGACTGGATGAGAGAGCGCGATGGTCGACGCGAGTAGAGAAGGTTGAAGGAGAGATCGGAGTTGAGGACGGGGACGACTGTGCCGTTTTCGAGGAGGGATAGGCCGTAAATTGTCGTGTTTGAGGCAGGTTCTTGACGAGCGATGACGGGGGGATCCGATTCTCGGCTGAAGGATACTCCTCGTCTGCGCTGCATGCTGCCGGAACTGCTGCCGGCGGAAGAGGCGTTGAGCGACCCCTGACCGTACAGCAAAGAGTCCGACAGATTGGCATTCTGTACGTACGTCTCCAGCCTCTGCTCTGCCTGCTGAGCGGTGACATTATATTCGAAAAACTTGGGCGCTTCTTCCTCCCACACCTGCGCATATTGTGCCGCTTTGTCTGCCAGATCCTCCCCACTTGCGTTGACCGCCATCGAAGTAAAGTTCGACAACAACCCTGCTCTAGCCATATCAGATACAGCGTACAGCGCTGCAGGGACAAGAGCCGTGCACACATCGTACGGGTAGACGCCCCATCCAAGCCCTTGATTGCTGTCGCGCCAGTTACCGACGGGTACACCGGGCTTGATGCGAGCCAGGTTCTTGTAGTCGTTCGGATCTTGCGCGAAAGCAAGCGACGTGTTGAGGACGTATTCGACGTTGGCGTACAGGAGCTCGTTGTACGTGGTACCGTTGGCCAGCGTCGCGCGTCTTGACAGAAACTCTCTAGCAGCTGCCGAAGTGGACAGGTTCGGACTCGTCGCGTTGTACCGCAACAAGTAGTCCGCGAGTTGTGGCAGCAGCACGTAATGCGTATCTTTCATCTTGTAGTCGTAGAACGGTTCGTTACCCTTCTGCGGCTGGCCCTCGCCGATGTTGACAAAAGTAGCGTAGTCGCCGATGGTTTCTTCGTGACACACTTCGCCAGACGTGATGTTGATCCGCTCCAACACCCCTCCGAGAACCGACTCGATTGCGAATGGGGTTAGCGTTTTGTTGTTCATCAGCATGCGAGTGGTGAACATCGTATCGCGTCCGAAGTAGGTTAGGAACCTCCATCCTCCAGCGGTGAACTTGGAGGCGTAGGTGAGGAACGAGAATTGCGATTGCGCGGCAGGCTGCATCGAAGCGGTAGTGTTGGGCGTGAAGAGGGTGTCTACTGCGAGTGGGGCCAAGGCTGTTTCGTTGACTTGGACGGTGAAAGTGACTAATCCTGGTCGAGAGACGGCTAATGAAGTGTCGTTGGTCGCTGCAGGAGGCGCAAGGATGTGGATCGTCGGAGGTGTATACGTGCCATTGTTGGAAGGGATCACGTCGAACGAAGTTCCGTTGTTCGCTTGGAGTAGCCATTCGAGCGCGTATCGAACTTTGCCGGTTTCTTGACCCTGGGCATTGCGGAGGATGGTCTCGTTGATCCACGGCTTGGTAAGCCAGATGGTTTGGTTGTCAGCTTGGGTCACGGTCCAGTTGAAGATCTCGTGTGTGAGACCGTTGCCTTCAGTGTAGTCTCGGACGGTTCTGATGGAGCCAAGTAGCGTGGTACCGAGCGTAGCAGATTGAGAGAAGAGGAGTTCGCCCGTTACTCCAGATTGATTGTTGTCGCCGTATGCTCCTTTGATGGCTGACTCGCCCAAGGTCACAGTCAGACTCGAAGAATTACCTTCGGTAGTACTGGAGCCATTGGTGTATGGCAAAAAGTATGCAACAGATCCGGAATTGCCTGGAGGGAGAGCGACCAGGAAGCGATTGAGCGTAGGCTTGGTAGCATTGTCCGAAGGAACCGCTGCCGTGGTGTTGGTGAGCAGCACTTGAGCAGCAGTCAAGTTGCTCCGGAAAAAGTAGTTGTCGTATGGGCCGGAAGTGAGGTTTAGCGATATGTCGACTTGTTCAGGTGGGTTGCGAGTGATGAGCGGGTTCGTGGTGTTGGTGGAAGATGCGTTGCTTTGCTGTTGGCCATTGACCAATGCTGAAGCAGCGAGGGTCACGGCGAGTGCCACTTGACCAAAGATTGGGACTGGGACTCTCATGATGACGCTGATGAAGGGATGGAGATTGCTTTGATCGATAGCAGACCCCTCAGGAGGGTCGAATATATATACTTCCAGCGGCGAGCGAATCTGGGGCATCGCCCCAAGCGAGCACAGCATGAAGGCCCGGGGTCTCAGCAGATCTTCGCATTGTACCTGCTGAGCTTACCCCACGTTTTCTCTCGAGAGACACCTTGTGACCCAGGGCATTGCGATTCAGAGCCAAATCAGACAGCCACCCACACCGGCATTCGGAAAGCTCTTCGGCTAGTACACAAATTGCAGCGTTGAGACCGAGATGGACCCAAGCGAAAGGTACAGCCAGTCCCCCCTCTTTGCGGAGAGGGAGGAGAGTGCGCGCAGTTGAACGTGTCTCAGATCTGCATTTCATCATCGCGCAGACGCAGACTTGGCGGGCAAATGTCGTCGAAAGCGAAAAATTTCCAAGGACCTTCGGTAACGTAGCTCACATGGCAACCGCTCCGCAAACAGCAGCGGTGAAGGATGTAAGCGAGCAGCACCGCTGTTCGGATATCGGACACGACATGCCCGTCCATACCCGAGACGAGAATGAACTCTCGGAAGGAGCATCTCCGTGCCTACAGCCGAAACGTGCGCTCGCTGTTGTCAACGTCTCGTCGCGATCCAGCACCGAGAAGAGACCGATACAGTCGGCTCTGCACAAAAAGCGGGACAAGTGGGTATCGATGTGGGCAAGCGAGTACAGTAAGCTAATGGCAAGACGCACGAATGGTCGCCGTGCTGCGGGAAGGAGAGAAAGCTATCGGCAAATTGGATAGACAGCCTCGTGAGGCGGAAACAGATCTCGAGCGGGGGCGTTCTGCAGTCGAAAGCACCAGCACTGGCCGAGAACGCCGTTGGTCAGCTGCTCCACCAAACGCCGAGGTACCAGTGAGATGAGTACGAGAATGCGGGGAAGGTCAGCATACCTGGCAGGCCAAGGCCAATATTCGAGCATGTTAGCACCCTGATGGCAACAAGTCCCTCGATTTTCTTCCCTCCAACGGAAAGAACAGGCTTGCCCACCACGACCACGATGCCCACGTTGATTTTGGACAGCCTCTCGGGCCGCCGGGTGGACCTGCAACCGTTCTGTTCCGAACGATACACCCTGTGACCTCTCTCTTGCTCACTGTCTTTGTCGCAATGCGTGAACTCGAGACTGTGGGTGTCATCCCGACAGGAATGTCATCTCTCGGTAGGAATGCAATACTATGAGAGCCGGAACAAACCGTGACAGGTTGCATGATGCGCTTTTAAGCAAGCCGAGTCACACATCGGAAAGGAAGGATCATGTGAACGGTGGGTCTTGAGCGTAACTCCGAACGAGGACCCTGAACAACACTATTCTTGCCGCTATCTCTCGACTTCATTGACTGCATCGTCGTTGACTTTTCGGCTCTCTCGCCGGTTTGATCCGTCACTGCCCCACACATACTCGGCATCCTGTGCTCTTTCTGCGCAACCATTGCTTCGCAGCTCAGCTCGTCGCAACTTCATCCCGGCAGTTCCACAGCCCGAAGTCGATATAAAGGCTTTGTCCCCAGCACCGGACTTCTCTCTCCCGAAGCTCAAAGTCAAGCTTCGACAATACGCACTTCATTACAGCGCTTGTTGCATCGCTTTCATTGCACCTAACCTTGTCTCTGTCCGCAACTTCCATCGGTTCAGCGTAATGCCGACTCAGGCGTCGTCGATTCCCCGAAGCGAAACTTCATCCGTTAACACCGGTCGTCATTCGACCTTCGTGGATTCGAACAGCATGTCAAGAAATCGGGCTCAGCCATCATCGTCTACGACAACGTTCAGCATGCCTTCTTTGGCAGCTTCGTCTTCGGTACCGGTGGGCAAGGCTAAAAGTGCCGTACTTCGACCACGTATGCCGTTAGAGGCGAAAGGTTCTGCTACGACGATGGAACAGAGTAGAAAGGCGAGCGAGACGCTTTCAAACCCGGTGATCTCTGCACCGAGCAGTTCTGCGGATGTCACGTCAGGTGCAGCGAGCGACAGGACGGATATGGAGCTTGTCGAAGCGGGCACAGCCAACGCCGTCGATGACGAAGAAATAGCAGTGGAAGGAGGCTGGCAAGGATGGAGAGTGGTCATTTGCGCATCTGTCTACTTCTTCTTTACTCTTGGCTTGGTCTACTCGTTCGGCATTATTCAAGAAGAACTCGTATCCGGAGGAGCTTCGGACGCAGCTACGCTCGGTTGGATCTCTTCGCTCACCGTTATACCCATGCCGATCTTATCAGTGCCCATGACCAAAGCGGTCGCTCGATTCGGCAATCGTGTTGTCGGAGCTGCAGGTGCGATCTGCGTCTCTGTCGGTTATGCGGGTCTTTCAACATCCTGGTATCCGACCAACAGCCCAAAGCTGCCGCTGAGCGAAGGAGTGCACCAAGGTCTAGGACTGAGGATGGCACCACTGGTAGTGTTCACACTGATGCAGGGCACAGGATACGGCCTTGTCTTCTTCAGCACCTCGCAGGTATCTTTAGGGTATTTCAAGAAGAAACGCGGCTTCGTCATCGGGATCATCTACAGTATGAGCGGATTCGGCGGTGCGGCGTGCGCCATCTTGGTGCGAGTGTTGGCCAACAAGGTAGGGCTAGCGTGGTCGACGAGAATCCTCGGCATCGTGGCTGGCGTGATCATGCTTCCACTCGCGTACTGGCTGGTACCACACCCAGACGAGAGGAAACGAAGAGTGGTGGAAGCATTCCGACCTTCGTTGTTCCTCGATGCGCGTTTCAACCTGTTGCTGTTTGCGACTGCGCTCGGCACTTTCCCATTGTTTGTTCCGCCGTTCCTGTTGCCGACGTATGCAAAGTCTGCTGGGTTCAGTCCAAACACGGGTGCGTGGCTGGTAGCAGGTTACAGTCTGGCTTCGGCGGTGGGGAGGGTGGCATTCGGTATGGTGGCGGACACAAGAGTTGGACCGGTGACAAGTTTGATGCTCGCACTGATGCTGTCGGGTATCAGTATTATGGCGATTTGGACGGTATCAACGAGTCTAGCAACGCTGGCGCTGGCGATGGTCTTGAATGGAGGTAGCTCGGGTGCTTTGCTGTCACTGCAGCCGCCTGTCAATGCTGCGATCTTTGGCGTTCATCAGACTGCCTTGACTATGGTAAGTGCCTCGACTGAATCCGCCAGTGAACGCGAATCGATACTGACATTTGCATTGCTTCATGCTACAGTCGATGATGATGTGCTCGCGAGCATTCGGCTCGCTCCTCGGCGGCCCCCTAGCCGGATACCTCCTAGACGCCTTTGGCGGACCTCGAGCTGGCACGCACGCCTATCGTCCAGCCCTGCTCCTCATGGGCAGCATCTGTCTCGTTTCCGCCATCAGCGTCGTTTTCCTCCGCGACAAGGTCGCCAAACGTCGCAACGTCAATTGGCGCGCTCGCATCTGATTCCACGCTCCATCAGCATGTCGCTACCTCGAATGTCATTCAGAATGCAATCGGGCGCGAGATCTGAGTAGATCGAACGATCTCGGCGACTAGAAATTTTAGACTGGCGCAGTGCCGAGGAGTGGAGTTTGGGCGGTGCTGGCTGTGCTTCTACGCTGCGCTAAATTCGGCCAAAAATCGAGAGAAAAATTGTGATTTAGGTGCGCGAAACACCGCCACTTTTTTTGATGTGAAACGCGCAGAGTGATGTTGACCGGTGCGAAACGGCACAGGAGCTGTGTCGCTATGTGCGTCTTATGCAGCAATGCGGTGCTCGTGCAGATCTGAACCTCGTTGCCTCTTTGAGCTTGTAGCTGATGACAAGTTCGTACGAAGCCTGTTCCTCTTCGCTGCTCACCATCACCACCCTACTCCGTTGCCACCGAAACGTACTGCATTCGGCCATAAGCACAGGAAGAACTTGGATCTGCTTGCTGCTATAGCATTATCTTATAACTACAATCGTTCTATAAGCTGGACTTGTTGGAGCAGACACTCCCTCGTACGCACCGAATCTCCTCGACAGGCTCGACACACTCTCAACTCCAAACAACTTTAGGCCACCAGCTCAAGCAAACACTCGATCATCATGACACGCAGAAAGGGAAGCGGAATGGAGTTCTGCTGTTGCTACCTCCCCCTCGTCAACGTGGGCGCATACTTGCTGGTCCTCGAAACAGCGCTCGTTTCACTAGCTGTCGGCATTTGCGCACTGGTGCCACCATCCATCGTCGCTGGTGAAGGTGTCGTTCCTTCATGGTCAAAGGGTCTCATTGCGGCACTTGGTTTCATCACTCTAGTTTGGCAAATCATCGGTCTGGTCGCTGTGGCACGCCAGATGCCCACCCTGTACCGAACCTACATCCGCGTCAACTTCCTGCTCACGCTTGCGATCATCATCGCCACCGTCGCCTTCCTCGTCGTAGCTGCTGCTCAGCACAGCAAAGCAGTCAGCACTTGCGTCTCCACGTACGGCGTCATCCCATCCAACTCAGCTTCATCCTCCTCTCTCTCCCTCTCCGGCCTTGGCCAGTCGACGGATGCATTCTCCGAAGCGGGCCGAGACATCTGCAACATCTTTGTGTGGGCGCAGACTGGCGTCATGGCAGGACTGATCATTCTGATGGGCTTGACGCAGCTCTACATGCTCTTTGCGCAGCGTGCTTACGGTGGAGAGCAGAGAAAGGCGTTCAGGGATAGCAAGATTAGCTACCAGGATATTCCCATGAACCCGAGGGATTCGGCTGTGTGGGAGCCGAGGCAGAACGATCCGTATGCTCCTCAGCGCGGTTATGGTCGAGAGGATGATGCTTACGAGTCGTATGCTACTACTCCCGGTGGAAAGTATGCGCACACGCCGTACTAAGTGGACATTATGGACTTGGTTTTTCTCTTTGATGCAATGTAAATGGACATTTTCTTTCTCTTTCGAGGCTTGTCGTCGTCGTGAATGTTAATTTGCACTTGAACCGTCCGAAGTTGCGAGTTTGAGATGCCTAGTAAGCCATCACAGGATGCTCTTGCTCAGGGTTCTCACACTTTTTTCGCCGCTTGTTGAATCGCCATCACTCACAAAAGGCAGCTTTTTTCGGCTCCGAGCCTCGTGCGTCGACCCTGGACCCTGACTTTGTTGCCACTTTTTATCTTCAACTTATGCACAACTCTTTCTTCTCGTCAGATCTCCACCACACTCTCACACACAAACCTCACACGATGTCGGGCCGCCAAGGAGGAAAAGCTAAGCCGCTCAAGGCTCCCAAGAAGCAGAACAAGGAGCTTGACGAGGACGTGAGTAGAAGCGCTGTGGCTATGTAGGTAGAAGCGGAGGTGTTTACTGACTGATTAACTTTCTTGCTCTGTCCATACTCGTCCTCCTGCGCCTCATCAATTCCTTGATGCTAATCGCACGAATACGATCGTACGCTCGCGATTCGATGCGATGCAGGACCTCGCCTTCCAAAAGAAGAAGAAGGAGGAGGAGGCCGCCAAGAAAGCCGCTATCGCCAAGATGACTGGCGGCAAGAAGAAGTAATCTCCCATCACGACCGGCTTCTTCTACTCGCTTTGTACAACACACACATACGCTACCTTTACGAGCAATTCATATGCACGATCAAAGTCACACTGGCATACGATCTTGCCAAATCCGGTCGTGGAAAGACCGAACTACTACATCCCGAACGCTCGGCCCGTGTCCCACATGTGTGAACGCACGCTCGGAGCTTGTCATTGCGATACAATGGAAGCATTCTTGCTCTGCGACAATGCTTTGTTGATCTTGCAAGCTGTGTGTGCGAACAGTACGATCGCAGATAACATGTGAGACCGCATGGACTGCAGCTTCCGCAAACATTAACACATCGGGATGATCATGCCGATCCCACAATGCGAAGCGGAGTATCCGCTTCACGATGCTGTCTCGGATCATCAGCAGGACAAAGGTGATTCGACGGTAACAATGAGGCTGAGGTCGAATAGATTCCGACCGAGACCGATGCTTGTCTCTTGCTAAGCCTCAAACTTGACCGGCGTATCTGCGGTTGTGCAATTTCTGAATTCAATACACATGCAAAGCGTGAGAGTTGGAACGCTGCTCCCGAAACCACGCTAACTTGTCGCCTTAATTGTGCGGGTTCGACGGACTCAAGTCTCAACCCCTGTTGCTATTTGCAGCAACGACCTGCTCTCAACACGATGCAAACACATCATTGGCGCGTCGATGAGCGCGCTCCTCCAAAGACCTTGATATGAAGGGCTGCAGGAAAGAGGGCGTCCAAGCGTGATGATATGAACGCTTGCCGAATCCGCAGAACCGCTGCCGCATTCCAAGAAAGAAAAGGCAAAACACGAATTTCAAATCAATTTCAGCGTAAAACATGGCTGAGGGGTCGGAGATGGTCCGAAAGGCGGGAAGCTCTTTCTTGACAAAGCGCTTTCACAGCTGCAAAACACAAAAGCTTGCCGGTCTTGTTGCAGCCCCTTTGAACAGCAGTTGACCAAGGTCGCGTGAGCTTGTCCAAACCTTTCCTTCTTTCCAGAGTCCGCTCTCTCTTTCTCTTGGCTTCGCATGAACAACGAAAAGGGGGTTTTGGGCCCAAAGATAAGTCACTCCAAAAAAACAAGGCTTCCTCTGCAATTTTGCTATGGAGAAATCACAGCTGCTCGTGGCTTTCAGATTGCTCCACATTCCTCTTCTCTCACGCCATCACCACACTCTGCATAAATATAATAATCACATAGCGCTGTTTTTGCCCGAGGTCCCCTTCTTTCCTTCCTGACTACACCATCTCCTCCTCTCCCTACTAAACACTTGTTCTCACAGCTCAGTCTGTCTGTTCTCCAGCATTCCCTCGGCAAGCTCGCCCTCGATCTATGGTCAATACCGCCCCTTCCAGCAACAGCACCAACAACAATGACAGTATTCCAGCCTTGAACGCTCACTCTGCTGGTGCAGGCGCTGGCGACCTCGACCACGATCCATCAGCACAGGCACCACACCACACTCTCCTCGGCGACAGCGATAGCGGTAGTGACGATGGGGACGACGAAAGCACCAATGTCGGCAGCTTTACCGATCCTGCCAAGGGAACCCCTGATGCCAAATCGTTAGAGTCTCAACGCATTCGTAGCACAGAGTATGACAACGACAGCGACCGGGAAGGGGCTCAATCCGACGACGATGATGATGACGCCAAGACGCTTCAATTCGGTGATTCAGGCTACTCAGCCGCAGACCTCAAACGTGAAGGCTCGTCCCACTCAACGCGCGACCTGGAAGCATCCAACCCACCAACCCACCCTCGTGGCAGCACCCATGGCGGAGACGAAGACGTCGACGACGAATACGAGACCCGCGCATCACTACTAGGCACCGCCGGCTTCGTCGATCGTCGCGGCACCGCCTCGCGCCTCGCTGCGCGCTCCGCCTTCTCTCGATTCTGGGAGATTGCCCGCGAAGCGCTGCCAACCCTCATCGTATCCGTGCTCTCGCTCATGTTCTCAGGCGAGCTTCTCGTCCACCTCGCACGATGGCCTGTCTTCCAGAAAGTTGACAAGCTTTTCATCCTCATCCCTATCCTGCTCAACATGAAGGGCAACCTAGAGATGAATCTTTCGCTCCGCATGTCAACTTCCGCAAACATTGGCGAACTCGACGTGAGGAGGACAAGAGAGACGCTCATTCGAGGCAACCTGGCATTACTGCAAGTGCAGGCGCTGATCGTATCGATGTTTGCTGGTGTGCTTGCCTTTGTGTTGGGTGTAGTGACGCCAGATCCGCAAGTGGAATCTCCTATTGCTGCGCCGGCGACACCGAAGGGTCCAACGCCCGAGAACGCATTGATATCGACCATTGTCAGGAGCGCCTTCTCTGCAGTTACTTTGCGCAATCGTCGAAGATCGCTGGCCGGTTCTGCTGCGAGTCAAGGAGGCAGCTGGCTGCAGAAGCGACGCATCATCCATCATCACCCAAAACCGCCCACGGATCCTGCACTGCGCCTTCGCAACGGATACTTTGAATTCGTTCTCGTCATCGCAACGGGAATGCTTTCGGCTTCCATCTCGTCTGCGGTGCTGGGATCGTTCATGTGCGCTCTCGTGGTCATTGCGAGACGCGCCGGTGCCAATCCGGATAACATCGCTTCGCCGCTCGCTGCTTCGCTTGGCGATCTTACCACACTCACGCTGCTGGGATTGCTAGCTTCGTCGTTGGTGCATTTCGAAGGCACGTTCTTGGCGACTGTCATTCTGGCAGCTATGGCAGTGGCTTGTATTGCGTCTTTCATCGTCACCTACCGAAACGCATATGTCAGGGAACTGTTGACGTCGGGATGGGTCCCACTGCTGATGGCCATGTTCATCTCGTCTGGTGCTGGTTTGGTGCTCGACAACTTCGTAGGACGATACGAAGGCTTTGCGCTCCTCGCTCCCGTTATCAGCGGTCTGCCTGGTGCATGTGCGGCCATCTTTGCTTCGCGTATCACTACCGCTCTTCACTCTGGGAAAGGGTCGACGCTTCTGCGTGCCACTACCAAAGCCGGAAACGTCGGTGGGATCCGCGGAGTCTTTGCATCGATACGATCTGTGCTTCTCATCCCACCCATCGAAGGCTGGCTGGTCCCCATCAGCCTGCTCACTATGGGGGTGGGAATCAAGTCGACGTTTATCGTTCTCATCCGTACCTCTGGACAGATGACGTTCGGACCCATCTTTGCGCTCTCGTTCATCGGTGCGAGTGTCACGGCGAACGTGTTTGCGCTGTACCTGGCACACGTGATCTGTCTGGTGCTGTGGAGTAGGGATTATGATCCCGACATCTACTGCCTGCCGTTTGTATCGTCGATCGTGGACGTGGTTGGGCAGAGCTTGTTGGTGTGTACCTTTACGGTGGCTACCGCGTTGGGGGATCATGTTACGGCTGCGGTCAATGCTGGTGCTGGTCATGGTGGGGTTTGAAGGGAGAGGTTCTGTTAATGACATATTGTACTTTTAGATTCCTGTTCGCAATTGCATATTTATCCTATGAAGCGCTGTGAATGTCTGGCCAAGGTCGGCGTTATCGCAGGCTTTGAATGGAAGAGTGTGTGATAACGTCAGAGCATCGTGAGCAGAGCAGGAGGGTTGAAGGGATTGGACCTATTCCTTTCGCCGAATGAGACCGTGACCCAATGCAAGTCCAGCGGGACTCTCCTTTTTTGCTTCGTGACCTCTTATTCCACACCGTGACTGCTGTGATTTTCAGGATGACAAGGAAGACACGGGTATGGACCCGCAAGGTCAAGCAGTAGCTGTGATCCCGATAACATGTCATTGTTG